>MU380297.1:0-96916 GCA_022495085.1 Xylaria sp. FL1042
TGGTAAAGTTATTAAAGTTTTAATATATAGATTTTATATAGGAATTCGGGGTGGTCCACTTAAGTGGGTGGTCCACTCATGTGGGAGATGCGTTAACTTTTTTTACTTAACTTTTATTTATAAATATTAACGTTATTATAAGTTTATTAATTAAGTAAATTTTATATAACTTAAGTAAATTATAAAAATATATTTTATAAGCGGTATATATAACCATGGTTTAATTATTAATTAATATATATATATAAATATTATATCGCTTATTAAAGCATTAATAATTTTAGCTAAATAAATAACTTATTAACTAATAAATATTAAATAATAATAACTTTTTAAAGTTATATGTTTTAAAGTAAAAGTATATAAATATTGCTTTATTATAAAATATATACTAGTAATATATACTTTTTATAACTATTAATATTTAAGTATACGCCACCGGCTTTTAAAAATAAACACGTAAAAAAAACCAAAGGTTTTTTATAAAATAAGCTATAATAATAAAGCTAGTAGTTTTTATAAATATTAAGCACTTATATAATAATTAACTTAAACTATTATTATTTATATAATTATAACTTTATAAACTATTAGTTATATTATTAATTATATTAATTATTATATAAACTATTAGCTATATTATTAACTATATTAACTATTAATTATATTATTAATTATTTTAACTATTATATTTATTATTATATAATTATATAAATTAATTATTATATTAACTATTTATTATATTAACTATTATATAACCTTATAAATTAATTATTATATTAATTATTATTTTAACTATTATATAAACTAGTGGTTAAGTTTATAGCTAAGTTTATAACTAGGTTAAAGCCTTTATTAAAAATGAAAAAAAAGTAAAATAAAGTAAAAAATATAAGCTATATAATTAACTAAAGCCTTTAAAATTATAAGGTATATAATTAGCTTATTTAAATAAAACTAACTTAAAAGGTTTTTTTTTTAAACCTTTTTTAAGTCCTTTTATTTTGTTTTTTATATTAGTTTATTTAATATTAATATTAAGTTTATTATTATTATTATTATATAATATAAAAAACCTTTAACTAAAAAATTAAAAAATTAAAAAATAAAATATTTATTAAAAAAATAAACTTTAAAATTAAGCAATAAATATTTAATACTTTTAGTTAAATAATAAAATAAATCTTAAAAAAAAGCCTTTAATTAAAAAAGATAGCAGGTCACGTGTAGTAGATAAAGGAATTAGAAATCGGCATACTCGACATTAACACGAGAATTTCAAACATCTTCTCTTAACAAGGTTAATGCTAAGATTCAGGCCATTCAGAGTCGACTTGGCTCGATGAAAAAGATGCGTAGTCTTAATAGACTTTCAAAATTTCTCGAAGCCATGTCCCAAATCGAACAACTCGTCCAGGTCTTTCTAAATGTCTCAGAAGTTGTGGCATTCGTTTGGGTTCGTAAATCCGAACCCAAATTATTCCTTGCGCTATTAACACTTCATAGGGCCCAATCAAGCTCGCTCTTCTGGTAGAAAACTTTTATGATAGTAACTCTCTTCGAAGACACTGACATTCGATCCAAGGTGGCCAGCGCGCGTGTTGAGACCCTAGAATGTCTATTGGACGTATATGTTGAAGTCGGTGAAGTAATTCCGAGCCTGCGACAATACGATCAGCTATTCGGAGCCGCCCCATTAGTTCTTGAAGTACTCGAAAAGTACTTCTGCGACATCCTTGATTTTCATCGTAATGCTCTCGATGTATTTGCACGACCAGGTAAGAGACATATTGGTACTATGAAATCCACAACTAACTGGACTTTTGCCACGAAGCATGGATAAAATGTTTTGACTCAACTTGGAAGACATTCAAAACGAGGTTCAGACCTATAATCGAAAGCTTGAAACGCCATCGAACGCTTCTACTCGACGAAAGATTGAACGCAGCCGTGCTGGAAATGCAAAGAGGCCGCGAACAGACCTTGGAGCAGTTAAATAAATCGTCTGGACAGCTTACCAACCGCTTTGACGGACTAGACGGACGTATAGAAGAAGTTTATACCAAGCTTTCAAGCCAAATCTATGACATGCAGCAATCATCAAAAGCAGAGAAGGCTATTCAATATGCCGCGATTCCCATACAAGAGATGAACTCTATTATAAGCAAACTAGATCCTCCCTATGTTGATGAAGACCAATATTTAGCTTTAAATTCATGCCATAGCAAGTCTGGAGAATGGCTTTTCCAGAATCCAGCCTATCTACGGTGGGAAACATCTGAAGCCCTACCAGACTCTGGGCTGTTCATACATGGCATGCCTGGGGCAGGTAATTATGTTGCCCAATATTAAAGACAACTGATGTTCATGTTCTGACCGAAGGGATAGGTAAAACTCTCTTGGCATCGCGCATAATCAGCCATCTAAGGTCGTTGGCGGGAGCTTCCTGCTTATTCTTCTACTTTAAGCAATCCGATGATACAAAACGGTCGATGAGTAATATGCTACGGGCTTTATTGTTCCAGTTGATAAAACAGGACAGTTCTTTGGCCCCGGGTTTGTATCGGAAATGCTCCCTGGTGAGTAATGCTGAGGCACGGCAGTTGCCTACGCTACAGAATTGGGTGATGGAAGCACTTGAGAGCCAGACTAAATGTTCAATTGTCCTTGACGGCTTAGATGAATGCAACCACCATGGCAATGGTGATGAGGCTAAAAGAATATTGCAGTGGCTCTTAACCACTGTCATTCCTCACTGTGTTGCAGGGGGCTCAAAACTACGTCTCTTGGCTTTGGGACAGAGAGACGGCGTGGTTGATGGTGCCCTATTTGACTATCCTTCCATCGGCCTGGACTACTCAACGGCCCATTTTGACGACATCCAATCCTTTGCAAAATCTCGTGCGTTAGAACTAGGCAGGAGATTCGCACTAGAAGAGAACGAGAAAAGCGATATTGTTCAAAAAGTTACTACGACAGCTAAGGGTAGGTTTCTGAGCTTGTATTCAGTTTCTATTCTCTGACATAAACTAATTTCTAATGGTTTAGGAATGTTCCTGTACGCCAAGGTTGTTATGGACAATCTCATGGACCAAGGCTCTCTCGATGAGCTCGACCAAGAGCTTAGAGTCAAGTTCCCATCCGGGTTGGACCAAGCGTGCGTAGCCCTGCTATCTTACCTAAGAAACAGCGTCTAACAATATTCTAGGTACGAGCGTGTCATTTTTCGCGTCTTCGATAGCCCTGCACGGCCTAAAGGCCAGCGTGAGGCCGCTGCAAAGATTATTCAATGGTTGACGTGCGCAATCAGGCCACTAAGATGGAACGAGATCCAAGGTTTATTTTGCATCGATCCCTATAAATGATACTGTAACCCAAGGAATAGGCGGGTAGACAGTTGCAAAACTTTGTGTGGATCATTTGTTGAAGTTGGCGACCATGATCTAAGATTTCCAGATGATTTTCCGGAAATCAGCCCAGTGGTAAACCTCGTTCACGATACAGCTCGCCGGTATGAACACCTAAGTTGACAATACCCGCATTAGCTAGCATAGCCACAAGGTACTTGTTTCAAGCGCACCGCGTTGATGAATTTGAAGGTAATGCGAATATGGCAATCCTATCATCGGCATATTTAGTTTCACCACCATTCAGCCAAGTCGAGGATATTCTCAAGATTGCACTTACTGGTTACTACGCACTCCAAGACTATATGGCGTCTTCATGGCAGAACCACTTAGGCCTCAGCTTCGAACAAATATCGCAGTTATCCCCAGAGACAGCTGCTATACTGACTGCTATACAGCCATATTAACTACTATACAGCTATACAGACTGACTGCCATACTGACTGCCATACAGCCATACAGACTGACTGCTATACAGCCCTATAGACTAACTGCTATACTAACTGCCATACTAACTGCTATATAAACTGGTGGCTAGGTCTATGGCTAGGTCTATAGCTAGGTCGGAGCCCTTATTAAAAGTAGAAAAAAATGTTAGAGTGATGAGCTTTAAACCAGTGTATAGTTTTCATTCCACTAACGTACTCTGTATATTAATAGAATTTAGACCACGCTCTGTTACATACGACCATAGGACTTGGAAAACGCGGGGTCCCGTCCGCTCCCCCTTAGCTAAGCCAAGTACCGCTCGATCAGTAGTTGGGTCGGTGACGACCAGCGAATCCCGGGTGTTGTATGTTTTATTTTTTCTGCTTTCCTATTAGATATCAAGTAGGGCAGCGGGGGCGAGGCTGCAGTAAATACTGCATTGGGGGAAGCCATAAAATCGCGCAACAAGAAGTTATTCACGGCACTCCTAGACTTAGTGGCAGTGAGCGAGATACAGGAGTTCATCGGTGGCCCAACTTTCAGGCATCATATTGGAGCAGCAATCAATTCTGGAGAACGCGATATCCTTGATGTCTTATTAAAACTTCGACGCAAGAGACAAGAGCCTCTTCCATACCTGGATATCTTCGATTCCGCTGTTCGCTTTAATTCAAGGTTTCCTAATAATATAGACGCGTCTAGTCTTTACGAATATTCCTTTAGCATGTTTTCTGCAAAGGACAAATCGATAATCATGAAGGAGTCAAAACTCGGGTCCAATGGTAACTATTTGCATTTGGCATGCATACATAAAAATCGAAATGCAGTATCATTTCTACTTCGACACATGGAATCCAAGGATATATACGGTAAGAATAAGAACGGAGAATCTCCGTTCTTCTACGCCGTTCCCTGTAATGCTATATATAGACTGTGTTAAAGCTTTCTTCGAATACGACATTGCAAGGAACATAGATACCTTTAATAATGACAAAAACTGGCCTCTCCATGAAGCATGTCGATGGGACCGAGGAGAAATGGTAAAGTTACTATTACCATATTCTATTAATCAGCTTAACAACAAAAATAGGGATGGTCAGACTCCTTTACATGTTGCCATTTCTACAAGCAGAGACCAAAGTGTTAAAGTACAAGCACTTTTGGAAACAGGGGCAGTTGATCTCTCCATACGTGACAATAAGGGCCAAACGGCGTTTGACTTAGCAGGGAGACCGGAGACGCAATCTCTTCTGCATGCGGCCAGACAGGGAAATATGGCTGTTCATGGCGAATGACAGAGCCAGCTCACATGAATCTGAGGAAGCTGGTACGAGTTTCAGGGGATCTGCTATACCCGAGAGTCGGAGCGAGCCTGACATCTCATTATAAAGTCTTGGTGAGCTTCTCAGTAAATTGATTGCACAATGCGTTGAGCGTAGCAATTAACATATAGAATAGTTCTCTGCTGTGTTAGAAGAGTCTAAATTTTCGAGATTCGGCAACTGTGACATTTATTATTTCTTGAGACTCGTGGTTTCTGGGCGCTTTCAAGTAGATTTCTTGGCATTATGATTAAACTATACCTACTTTAGGAGTGTAGGAGAGTAGGTGTCACGTTTTTACATATATCATTTGTTACGATGCCTTCCCTAGACCTCTGGAACAAGAACCTATACGACCGTGAGCATATTTTGAAGTGGTGTAAGCGGCGTGGATAGCTAGTGAAAGGAGGCTAGCTACGAAATGACTAAGCTAACTTTCATACGGGCCAAAAGGGGGGTAACTGGTATAAATAGACGAGAAAGAAAAACAACCATGACAATAAGAAGATTTTACTGCGATTGAGTTGAATTGCGTTCTCTTTGATTAATAATTTCTACATCAAGTTGACTGAATTAGTCATCTGAAGGCCTAGGGAGTGTGTCCGCAGTGCTCACTTTAATGTCTTTGTACCCCTAAACAAGGGGCTAGACCCCCTGGCGCAACCTCCAATACAAGCGCCTCTGCTCCAACTTTTTTTTTTTGGCAACCTAGTTGTGGAGCTTGACTAAGAAGAGGGAGTCAACGCCAACATGCGGCGGTTTTTCAGTATCCATACCTTCGCGCTTGATTATATATATCTGTATTGCCGGGAGAAGAGGTAAATGCTTAGTTAAAGTGCGCGAATAGCGGCTACTATGTAATTACTAGAGGTTTAAGCGAATGTGCAAGAAAGCCTGTACGCACGCCTATACCTACCCTATGACTGGGAGTGAGGAGCCGTATGTGAAGCGGCGGCGCTGGAGCGCATGGAGGGTAGGCAAGATGAGGTAGGGGGTGGGGGTGGCGCTGTTATGAGTAGGTCAGTCTGCATGGGACTGCATACATAGCCGCAATTCTTGGCCGCCTGAAAGTTGCCTTGACGCTTATATCATTCTGATAGGCCTATAGGATGGTCTTTTGACTCGCTCTGATAGGCTAGGCAGATTTAGCATTTCAGTAGATGTTCTATAGATCCAGTAGTCGAGATTCGAAACGCCTTGTGTCATGGCCTCTTCCGGGTTGAAGGCAAGTTTTATTTCCCCGTACTCACCTTGTCTAATTGATTAATCCCCGCATATCATCTCTGCGATCTCTATGGAGGTTAGAATTCAACGATAAAATCGCTACTAGTCATGAACACCTCACCAGTTTCTACCCCTGCTGGCAAATCTTTGTTGACCATCGACCCAGCCTGGGTGATGACTACGGCATTGATGACTCTGGTCTTGTTTATCACTCGCGGACCGCGTATCAGAAGCCGTCTGTCTAAGGAATTTAACAGCGACGGCCTAGATAGGCTAGCAAAGTTGAGCGGTGCTGCATGCCACGCGGTTAGCTTGCTCTTCAAGCTTATCGACTTCGTCTTTGGGAGGCCTGATAGTTCTTCAACTTTTCTTCAATTCTGGACCTTGGTGTTTTTCTTCCAAATTGTGCAGAGACAGTTACCGATCGCCAATCAAGATACACCCTTTAGCAGGACTTTCGCAGTCTTCACCATCAATATATGTGTATCATTTATATCGGTGCAGCTCGCTCGTCTATTCAGACTTCCAACTCTTCCCGACTCGTTATTGGGGAGGTTCTTCGTCTATTTCACGTCATTGTTCATCTCCCGAGCCTTGTATGATGATTTATTCGAACGAGGAGGCAAAATCCTCGGCTGGCTAGCAGTATTCCACAATGCAACGCCCAATTGGACGTACGGCACTGTTAAAAAGGAAACCCTAGCCTCCGCAATACTGGACAAGTCACTCCCAAAAGTTGCAAAGGAGGCGTACTATCGGCATCAATCACTAGACGATAGCAGAGCCATGATCCGTTTGATAAAGCTGCTTCCGTCAAAAAATCCCCTCTCGCCCGTGTCTTGCGAGATCATACACACGTCCTTATCGAATGCTCCCGTCTATGATGCGCTGTCCTACACGTGGGGGGGCCAGGCAGCCGAATGCGTTATTTATTGCGGATCAAAGCGGCTTCTGATCACGAACAATCTTTTTCTTGCAATTGCTAGGCTGAGGTTGCCAGATGATGATCGGTTTATATGGGCAGATGCTGTGTGCATCGACCAGAAGAATAATTCGGAGAAGACAGATCAAGTACTCCTGATGAAGAAGATCTATCAAGGAGCTCAGCGGGTGGTCATTTGGCTGGGAGGTGATGAGGGCAACAGCCACAGCGCTATTGCCCTGCTTGAACGACTTACGAAGGTATTAAGACATCGAAAACAGCCACATGAAGATGGCATGAATGCCCCTGCTTTCCTAGATCCTGGGAGCGAGCTAGTTAGCCTGCTACAGACGGATCGCACCCTTCTCGGATTACCGCCTAGTCATGATCCGAGTTATAACGCGCTGAACAAATTGTTTGAGAGACCTTACTTTCGCCGCATGTGGATCGTCCAGGAGATTGTCATGGCAAGCGAGACGCTGGTCTTGTGTGGAACCGCTTCTGTGACGCTAACTTGGGATGATCTGGCCGCTGTTATGCGTTATGTCCCCGATTTAGCCGCCTACGCGAGGACGATACCATCAGCTCTAGAACTTGGCCAACTGATTGAGCGGACACGGTCAGCGGTGGACCATGGTCACGCCCGCCGCCTTACATTGTCCAAACTCCTATCTCGGCACAACTGTTCTCAGGCCAGTGAACCGAAAGATAACATCATAGGTGTCATAGGGATGACGAGTAGCCACCCGAGAATTAGGATTGATTACAATCAGGACACCAGCGACTTCTTCCGCTTGGTGGCAGTGGAGGTACTGAAGGAAGATGGTAGCCTGGATATCCTGGGAGACATTGACCATGGAGTAGAATTGACCCAGACTCGGGATGGGGCGGGCGAAATCAGGACCGCGTCCTGGGTACCTCACTGGCAAACTTCACGAGCCCTCGTGACGGAGACGTCAGACACCTCACGGCTTGCCGATTACGGCCCTTTCAAGTCGTGTGGTGAGTATAGCTCATGGAACGTCTCGGTACGCGAGGAGCAAGGCGGAATGGGTCTACTTGATGTCGAGGGCTACAAGCTAGACAGCATCGCCAAGGTCGGTGGCTACATGGATGAATTCGATGGCTTCGTTCGGGACGACTACGTCTATGATGACTGGGAGCGTCGTATTGCAGACGTCTCCTCTCACAGGAGTGATTCCCTATACTCGCTAACTGGCGAAACGATGCTCGAAGTTTACTGGAAAACGATATACTTGGGGAAACATCCACCGAACCTTGAGAAAAAACTGCACCCGCTCTACATGAGAGGGGTACGTCTGCTTCGGTTTTTAAGAAGGCAGTCCATGTCGGGACTCCTATGGATATTGCCAGCAATAGTGCTGAGCATCGTAGCCTCCTTTCTCGACCAGGCGTGTCGTGTGTTTCCACAGCTTGGGGGTGAACGCCTCGAGTTCATGAAAAAGTTCACGGCCGATTACTTCATCAAACGCCGCCGCCTGTTCAAGCGACGTATGGTCAGAACTAGCGACAGGGAGTTGGTTGGCCTCGTGCCAGCCGCAGCGAACGTGGGAGACCACATCTTTCTATTCAAAGGTTCCCGTGTACCGATCGTTGTTCGAGAAGATAACGACCGGCTACTAGCGGTTGGGGACTGTTACATTCATGGCATCATGAACGGGGAGGCATTTGAGGAGAGTCGCTGCAGCCGGCACACGCTCGCATAGTGTCCGTTATTGTTTGCAAGTCGAGACTCATGATGGGATATTCCAAGAATACAAGGGTAATAAGGGGGGTCTATACGTCAAGGTACCCATGTATATAAAACACTATTGGGATCCTCGTTCTACACTAGCACACTAGTGTAGTAAACAATCCGTACCACCAATCAATATACTTCCTAACCGCTAAGTGGATTAATTAGGTGACCCAGTGTGGGTACCTTCAAGGTTGTAAATTCTACAGTGATTGCATGCTAAAGCTAGGTACCTGAATCTACACTAGTGTAGCTGTAGGTACGGAGGTTGCGGCCAAAAGTCTTGATTATCCTTGGCACTGCAACATAGTATTAATAGCGAAATCTTATACGGTTTAAGCATCAAGCAGCTCTTAGCAATTAAAACCTAACTTCTTACTTTAATTATTAATAGTTAGCGTTTTTTATTATTTTATAATATTTTTTTAATTATTTTTTTTTGCGTTAATAATATTTATAGAATTTAATTTTAATATTTATATTTAAGCTTTTATTTTTTATTTTAAAAGCTATTTAAAAGCTTAAATTATTAAAAAAATAAATTATATATTTAAAAGCTTTTTTAGCTTAATTATTAAAGCTAAAAAATATAATTATTAGTTTAACTAAAGCTTTATTTTTTAAAAATTTATTAATATTAAGCTTTAAAAAAGCTATTTAATTAAATTAACTAAAGCTTAAATAAATAAAATTATTAATTTTTTAACTTTAAATAAAGCTAACTATAAATATTTTATTTAAAAATTAGCTAATAAAATTAATAAAAATAATTTTAATAATTTTTTTATTTTATAAAAAATAATATTATAAGCTTTAAAATTTTATAGCTTTAATAATATTAAATATATTATTAAAGCTAGCTTAAAAAAATAAAATTTAATTTAATATTTAAAATAATATTTAATAGTTTATTATTAAACTTTTTTTTAATAAATAATTATTATTTAAAGCAATAAAATTTTTATTATTATTTTTGCGCTAAAAAATAAATAAAAGGTTTAAAAATAATTTTATAAAGCTTATTTTAATATTATAATATATTAGCGCTAAAAAAGCTTTAAAAATTTTATATTTTAAAATTATTTTTATTATTTTATAATAAAACCAAGTTATATTTAGCTAAAAAAAACTACTATAATAAAATAAAAATATTAAAAAATAATTAATAAATATAATAAAAGCGCTAAACTAAATATTAAAAAAAAATAAAAATTAAAAATAAAAATAAAAAAGCTTAGTTTTTAAAGTTAAAAAAATTATAAGCTAAAATAAAAATTTAATAAATTAACTAGCGCTTAAGTTTAAAATTTAAAAAATAGCAAAATTAACTAAATATAATATTATAAAAAAATTTTAAAGCTAAAATTTATTTTTTTTGTTTAAAAAGTTTAAAAATAATATTTTAATTATTATATTATTATATAAAAAAATAATATAACTTTTTATGCTTTAAAATAATATTATTAAGTTTAAAATAAAGCTAATATTTAAATAATAAAATAGCTGTTTAATTTTTTAAATCTTTTTATAATTAAAAAAATATAATTTATTTTAAAAATATAAAAATTAATTAATTAAACTATAAAAAAAAAAAAATATTAGCAAAATAAAAAAAGCATAAAAAATAAAATAAAAAAATTATTTTAAAAATAAACGTTATTATTTAATTAAAAAAATCTTAAGTTATATATAATAAGTAATTTTTTTTATTAGCTAAAATATTTATAAAAAAAACATTTAGCTATTAAATTTAATAAAAAAAAATAAGTTAACGCTTAAAAAAAAAGCTATATAAATAAAAAAAGCTAAAAAATAGCTTTAAAAATATAATATAAATATATTTATATACTTAATAGCGCTTTATAAAAATAAAAAAAATAATATTAAAAAAATAAAAAAATTAAAAAAAATAAAAGCATTTAAATAAATAAATAAAAATAATAATATTTATTTTTAACTTTATATATTAAATTTTATTAATAAATTTAATTTTTATAATTATAGCAGATTTAATAATATTAACTACTATAATTATAATAGATTTAATAAGCTTAGCCGCTATAACTATCGCGTTAAAAGCTTTTATTAGGTTGCACTATATAGAATTGCCAGAAATAATCAAGACTTTTGGCCGCAACCTCTGTATTAATTAAAAACCTATAAGTTATTGTCTTGTTTCTATAAGTATGTTCATAGACGTTGGGCGGGGTAATTATGGCTACTTAAGTAAGTATATTATATTGGCAGGCCATACATAGGTGAGAATAAACAACAGGTACTTACCAATACCTCTATTTACAGGTGATCTTGCGTTAGTAGGACGCGCCTTCCTTACAGTACAGGCCGCAATTCGGTACATTATAGGTACCTGGGTACTTACACATGCATACATACATGCAGTGGGTTAGGCAACATTCCATAAGTGGCCGCGCACCCACGGCTCCGGTACAGAGCCCACCAAATACCTTACTACCTGTAATGTCTTAAGGTAGGTACCGACCGGTACCGCCGCCTGCCACGCCATGCTTAATGCAACGTCAGCAGGGTGCACGCCATCATCCATCTGTTTGTATCTTTTTCAAGGCAAGTATTAATCAGTCTTTAGAGACAGCCAGCCTTGTTTCCTCTTCTCGCCTGTTTGTTTTCCTGCCTTTTCTTTTCCTATAAACCCGACCAATTATTTTTACCCATTATATACATAGGATATACCCTGTCCTTCTTCTGGCTCGAAACTTATTATTATTACATTATCTCTGAGTTTGTTCAAATGCGACAATCTACAAATCGAGAAGCCGCACCAAATCGAATCAAATCACCACCGCTCTCGATCCTACAATTCCACGCCCCTATGATTCCGCCACAGAATCAATACTTCAACTAACACTCACACGCCCATGTGCCCTTGGACGATCGCGATGGTCAAGCAAGAGAACATACCCGTCGGTCATGCCCAGCGGTCGCAAATAAAACCAGAGCCAGGCCATGCCCCCTGTCCCTCACCCTCTGCGCGCTCCGACATGGCTGTAGATTATCATGGTCCCGACACAAAGCCATATATCCCTCAGCTTACCGTGTGGGGAGACTTGGTAATGGACGAAGATGAAGTCGACTCTCAATTGCTCATCCCAAACCACTCATACCGCTCGAACCTCCCGATCTCTCCAACTCAGCCGAGCTTTGCCAATAACCGCCAGCCCAAATCTCACCGTGATACAAGCCGTGGACTAATTGTCCCGCGCGCCGAGGCATCACACATAAAATACGAACCCGACCAATATAGCCAACATGGCCAGCATGGTCTGGACGACCCGAGACTGGCCCACCTACCACCGAACTACAATCCGTACGATGACAAGGAACGAGAGGTCATCCGTAACCTCTTAGATGTGCCTGATGTCGATATCCCCGTGTGGGATCGCCAGGGGCAGCCCGCTGCTTTGCAGAAGAAGCTCATGCCACATCAACAGGTAGGCCTGACGTGGCTCATCAACCAAGAGCAGAGCCTCCACAAAGGCGGCATTCTCGCCGATGACATGGGACTAGGCAAGACTATTCAGGCTCTTGCTCTGATTCTGTGTCGTCCACCTGAGGACGGTACCCGCAAGACTACCCTTATTGTCGTTCCAACATCGCTGCTCCACCAATGGAAACGCGAAATTGAAGACAAAGTGAAGCCTGGCCACAAGCTCAAGACAATCATCTTCTACAGTGGGAAAAAACGAAGCTTGACAGTCGCCAAGTTGCTGTCTTATGACATCGTTCTAACAACCTATGGCACTCTAGCCTACGAGTGGAAGCAAATATACGAGAACCGAAAGACTCAGGCCGCTGTGCTCCTTGCGTCCCATGCCATATTCCATCGCATCATCCTCGATGAAGCCCATAATATCAAGAATCGAAACTCACTGGCCTCCCAGGCTGTAGATCGCCTTCACAGCACATATCGACTATGTATGACTGGAACACCTTTGATGAACCGGCTGGACGAACTGTATCCTCTTATTCGCTTCCTTCGTATCGAGCCATACCGCCAATGGGAAAACTTCAGACGAAATCTGACATCCATTAAGGGGAGTGAGACGAGAGCTTTGAAGCAACTACACGTCCTCCTCGGCCGCATTCTTTTACGCAGGACCGAGAAAACCATAGTTGATGGTCAGCCCATTTTGACCTTGCCAGAGCTGACCGTCCACACAGTCGAGGGCGTTTTCGACAAAGATCAGCTAGAATATTACCAGGCTCTCGAACAACACTCACAGCTCCGAATGAACAGATATTTAAAGGAGGGTACAGTTACCCGTAATTATTGGTATATTCTCCTCTTAATCCTAAGACTTCGCCAATGTTGCTGTCATCCTCACTTGATCAAGGACCATACCATCCCGGAGGGAGTGAGTATGACCTCCCAGGAGATGACGAATTTGGCCTATAAGTTGACGAGGCGCGCTGTTGACCGGGTCAAACACCAGAAGGCTTTTGAATGTCCAATGTGTCAGGAAAGGACTGAAAACCCCATTATCATCTACCCTTGCGGGCACTATATTTGTTGCGACTGTACCACGAATATGGCATCAGTAGGAGAGCTAGGAGAGCCAACTTTCGAGCCTGAGAACGATGGAGGTGGTGTGATAGTGGGTGGATGCCCTACGGAGGGGTGTAACGAGTCTATCGACTCCAATCGGGTCATTTGTTATAAGAATTTTGCTGAGGTGCATATTCCTGACGATAACAAGGGAGACGACAGTTTAGACAATCCAGACGAAGAAGATATAGACAACGAAGATGCTGACGATAAAGGCAATCTCAAAGATTTTGTGGTCTCGGATGACTACGAAAGTGGGGATGAAGAGCGGTCCGGCGATGTCTCACTCTCAGCTAGTGAACCCGACACAAAAGATCTGCAAGAATCTAATCCCCTCGCATCGGAAGAGGGGCCGAACCACAACCCTGGCAGTGAGCATAGCCCAGGGAGCCGTCTAGAACCCGTGCCCTTAAACGCAGGGAGTGACTCCGACGATTCCGACGATTCTTTACCGCCCATTGATTCTATATTTGCTCAAATTAAGAAGAAGGAATTCAAAGCTAGACCGGAAAACCCTCTCACAGGCCTTTCAGGTACAAGCCAGAACAAGAGAAACAATACCCGGCCTTCTCACGCCAACAAGAAAACCAAGTACGCTATGAAGTGCGACAGCGACTCCGAAAATGAAGCGATAAACGAAGACAATAGTGGTCCTTCCGGTCAGAAGAGGAAACGGCCCGGCGGAAAAGGTATAGCTGGGCAGAAAAAGAAACCCAAGAAGGGCAAGGGGCGACGGGCTGAACTCACGCTTGCTGCCCTTAAGAAGTCAAGCTCGAACAGTGCTGCTGCCAAAGAACGATATTTCAATGGACTGAGAAAGAACTGGGAGACGAGTGCCAAGATCGACAAGGCGATGGAATTATTGGGAATGATCCGGCGAGACTTCCCCAATGAGAAGACACTCGTCTTCAGTCAGTTCACCTCATTTCTCGACCTCATGGAAATTCCCATTTCGGACGATGGGTACAACTATCGACGCTACGATGGTAGTATGCCTAATGGTGACAGAGATGCGGCCGTCGACGATTTCATGAAGAAACCCGAGGTCAAGGTCATGCTAGTCAGCCTAAGGTGTGGTAATGCAGGGTTAAACCTATACGCAGCTACTCGGGTCATCATGCTCGATCCGTTCTGGAATCCATCAGTGGAAGATCAAGCCATTAAGCGAGCTCACCGGTTGGGACAGACCAGACCCGTCATTGCATACCGGATTCTAGTCAAAGAGACGGTGGAGGACCGTATTCTTGCGTTGCAAGAAAAGAAAAGACAACTCGTCAGCGACGTTCTCAATGCCGAAGCCCGGAAGGGCGTGAGTCGTTTGAGTGTGTCCGAGCTTGCAGGCTTGTTTGGTATCAACTGGGGGAATAGTTGAGAAGGTGCGCATGATTTCAGTTGATGTCTAAGATGGATGACATCGTCCAAGTGGACAGACAGGTTTCGAAAATTGTACTACTTAGGTGTTCGGTGGATGATATCCTTTGGCTTAACGACGTATGACCTTTGTATTTATACTGGCTGCTCTTAGATATTTCATGGCTTTCTCAGGCCGCTATTTGATAAACACCATGACGCATGGTTTCATGTAGAAGACAACGTTTCTATTGAGAGAACCCTTTTAACTACCCCTACGTGACTTTTTCATATCTAGACATCCTCATCAATTTCCAGAGAAATAGTAGACGAGATATTGGCAGTCAACGCTATTGAGCAAGGTGATATCCTAGTCTCATTGCATCCCCCCCGCTTCGTCAGAACACTTTTCGTCTAACTCGCCTTAACTAACGCATCTAGCTGATGCGTGATATCGACAAGCGGGAAAGAAGTCCTATTCCCAGCCGACATACCGGGGACCAGCGGGTCCGTAAACCACTCCTCCACCATGTAGACGCTCCCCGCGATCTCGACAGCAGCCGTCACGACCCCGCCGCTGGCCGTGACCTCAGGCGGGTTCGGGATGCGGCCTAGAAACTCGGCGCTACGCCACTCGTTTCTCTTCTCGTACTTCTTCCTCTTCTCGCCGTACCCTTTCTTCTCCTCGCTCTCGTACTTTCCTCCCTCTGTACTCCCATCATCGTCTTCCAGCCGTGATCGGAGAACGGAGACACCGGCGTCGTGCTCCGCGATCAGAAGCACCGCGCCGCCGTACTTACGCGGGAGATAGATGGCGTCCCCGGGCCGGATCACCGGGTTAACTTGAACTTGAACTCCACCCGCACCAGGAGAATCCGGATACGCAATGGGCACGCGCTTCGGCGAGCCCTTGGGCGCCGACATGTCGAAGCTGTAGAGCGCGCCGCCGGCGGCGCTGTGGTTGCGCGCGTCGGTTACTAGGAGGAGGGTAGATGATGATGAGTCTGAGTCTGAGTCCCCGTTTTTGACCGCCGCGAGGCCTGTGAAGCCTGCTATTGCGTGGTCGATGGCGTCGTGGCCGCTTCGATTTGAACCTGACGGCACGAACCATTCGCTCGCGATCCCCGTGCGCGAGGACACCCGCATTAGGGTGCCCGGGTACGTGCCTAGCACGTACGTGTTGCCTGCGCTGTCGTGCTCGATGTCCTGGGGCCCGCCGTATCGGCCGCGGGAGAGCGCTGTTAGGTTCGTGAACCAGAGCGTGCGGCGTTGGGTCGCTGAGTAGCGGAGGAGGTAGTTGTCGCCTGAGACGTCGCGCCCGGCGGTTTCGCTATTGTTTCGATTTTGAGGAGTTAGTTAGGTAGTAGTGTTCCCGTCTTTTTAGACGGGAGATGAGACTTGATTTATTTTGGAAAGAAATGCATACTGTGCTGGCGCCGCGTCCACGAGGATCGTGATCTCGTCGCGGCTATCGGAATAGGGGTCCCAGGCTACGCCGCCGATGTGGAAGGGTGGCGTACGTGTGATGTTGGGGAATTCGATAGTTGAGACTACGGATGCTTTGTACGGGTCGTAGACTACTACTGAGGCATTGTATAGAGAACCGATATCTTCTCGATTGTTAGCTACGGCGTTATCTATGACTCTGGTGCGAGGACTGCTAGAATTTATTTGAGTGTTCGTCGCGGTGTATCTCGTGTTCTGCGAACTTACTATCGGCGCGTTAGTTACAGGTCTCAGCTTTAATCCAACTACAAGAATGTTATCGCGCATACCAAAGCAAACACGACTCTTCGTCAAAGTCCACATTCTCGGGGTATAGCTGATATGATGCGATATTAATCGTGCCATTGCCAATCGGCGGGCACCGCTGCTTTGGATGTAGGAGTGGATGGCTTGACACTGCGGCTAGAAGCCATAGTACAGTGAAAAGTAAGAGGGCGAACATTTCGCTTGCTTGATGATAGCTGAACTGTAGATTCAGAGATGTCTATAAAGTTAGTGCGCGAGAGGTTTCCAAGGAGTATGCTACCATCACGAGTATCCCTTCTCCCCTCTGTAAATAGGCGCATGCGATCAGTCCTTGAAAGTCTTTCCTCCTCAGTGTTAATATGTAATTTTCTCTCGTCCCGTCTTTCTCGCATGTCCCCTCATTCCGTGCAAACGGCACCGTAATGAATGGGCTGAAGAACGCATCGGCTAAAGGCGGGTTGGGGCTGGATCTTTGCAGATGCTGAGGAGAAAGGGGAGTTTATGGTCTAGATTGGGGTTTAAATTTTTTGAATTCAACCGGACGAGGATTACCAAACGTTCGGATCATGAATCAGCATATTCATAGGCGTTTATGTCACGGTGGTATTGCTGACGGCAAGTTGAGTCACTCAGTTGTTGAAGTTATTGTGCATTGCATGAATCAGAAGTCAATAGAATAAAGTGTGTTGAGCTCCTCCTCATATTTAACATCTCTCTCATTTTCGTAACATTTATTCTACCGTCGCCTAGTTATTAGCTAGCATCAGAGTCCTTAGGAACTCCTAGGAAGGACAGCTTTTCACCCTCCGTTTCGAATCCGACACCGTTGCAGAAGCTCTTACTATCCGTCACAAAGCCGTAGCTTCTCTGTGTATAGATAATTAGCAATACTGTTTATAAGAAAGCAAATCGCCTGGATCTTAGACTATACACAGGTCAAGTGCCGAGGATATCGTAGAAACACTTACCGAAACATTCCAAATAGTAGACTCTTTCCCACCGGGCGTCTTCGTCGCACAGCAATCGTCCAGCATCACACAATCAAACCCGCGGTTGTAGGCATCGACTAGCGTTCCCAAGACGCACTGATCCGTATTGACACCGGCAAACAGTAGAGTAACAAACTCGCCCTCGATTGCTTGATGTAATTCTGTGGTCTCCGACCAAAGGCCCGACATCCGATTCTTGTCGCAGAAAATATCTTGCATGTTATCGCTAACTTGAAGAAGTGGGTCGTAAAGCTCCGCGTTCCATGAGTCGGCCTCTGCGATGCTCGGGCTTAGTAACTTGACTCACGAGAACTATCGGTATGAGAGATCTCTCGAGAATATTGGGAGCTCTTGGGACGTGTCTGTAGCTCGAATATGCTCCTCTCATTTTGGTGGCACCAAAAAAAGGAGCTCAAAGGGGATAAACACAAGAAATACATACTCAGAAGTTTGCCTCGGCCAGACCCCATGTCTGAGCCTAAACCACGCCGTGATTGTCCTGTCCCCTCGGGCATTTTACCGTCTTCTTTCTCGTTCATAAGTTGACTAGCAAAACTCCGGTCAACAGCGGGGGGCATGGTGCGGATATCTTGTTCCGTCAAGCCCCAGTTCAACCAGATGATCTAAGGGATAATGGTAAGCCCGCCATGTATAATCCCAGGTACGCAATTCAGTCTTTATTTTCTCATAGTCCATCATACTAACCCAGATAATTGGTCATCATAGTACTACTAGCTTCTTGCTGAGTATAAATCCGGGCCCGAGGGTGAACAAATGGATGAGTGAATACCAAAAACCATAGAGCCCGAATAATAATAATAAAATTGCATCATATGCTGCATTACATACCTGGATCTTAAGCTCTCTGCACTTAGCGATAACCTCAAGAACGCGTTCAGCTGCCTCGCGACCTTCTGGATAGTCATTGCATCGTGGGTGCAGAAAGAAGTTCTGCATGTCTACAATGACCAGGGCTGTTAATCTGACCCCTATAAGGACGGTCGTATCCGGCGGGCCTTGAGTTGTATCGAAAGAGTAAAACGGGTCGATCGCATCACGACTGACGTCGTACAATTTCCTATCCTTATAGTAATCCCATCCACCGCCGTAGCTCCCAAGAGAAAGAGGAGAAGTCATCATGGGCGACCCCCCGTCGTCGTAGAGCGAAGTAAATTGATGTTTGACTCTGAGTTGGAGCCCCTTTCAGGTATGCTAAGTGGCACGAATGATGGTCGGGAATTCAGCGGGAGGGGTTACCTTGCAGGCTGGCTGACCTAAAGATAAGTGGCTGTGAATGGCGCCTCCTTTAGCCTACCAATATAATTATACTTTAGCATGCGCCCTCAATTTACCTGGAGGTGAAGTTACCTGCCTGAGGATTTGTTTTTTTCATTTTCACATATCCTTCACTTCCACACGGAGTCTCCTCGGAAGATCGCAAGCAATCTTGCTCAATATGTTTGATGCTACATGGTGAATGGCAAAACAATGCTATAAGTTTAGTAATTGTCCGCTCTATCTAAGCCACTGTGTGACCCCAACGCCCGATCATCCAACCACTCGGCCCTGCTTCTCCCACTCCGCCTCCTGAGATCTTATAATTACAACTTTCACATTCAGATACACATTTATCTTGACGGAAAGATACTTGGGGTCCTCTCCTTCGGATTAAGTACATGTGATATGCCATCACTGTCGATCATTCAACAACCTATTCTCAAACTTTTCGTTCTGCTCCATACGGCGACCATGACGTACAAGTCTCCCAGGATGGAGTACTAGATATGTCGCCATGACCAACCACATTGGTGCAGCGTCGAAGACGTAAATGAAGGCTTCGTGAGACATGACAGTTCCACCATCGCCCTGCAGGTACTCGATCGTCCGAACAGTACTTCGAATGATTATCAGCACCGTGACAAGCATAATGGCCCTGAAGTGGTTCTTCCAGTTGACGGAGGGGTCTCTGAGTATGGTTCGGGGAGGCTCGCGCTTGACACGGCTCTTCACGAGCCAGGTAATGAGGATGAAGATAGTCAGAGCCCCGAGTTGAGCTAGCAAACCACCCAGCACAACCTTCTTGCTCAATTCGATAGCAGATGGTTCGCCCGAGGCAGGAAGAACGGAACCAGCCAGCTGTGTTGCGAGGGTGCCGATGTCGACGATCACATATAACGACGTCAATAGCTTTGAACTGAGCGGCATGTAGCTGCGAGCGCCCACGGCATTTGCGACGCGTCCGAGTGTCATGTATATTGTAGCGGCGAGTAATGGAGGTGACGCGAGGAGAAGCAAGTTTTGCTGGATCCAAGGACCGACTTTGTCGGGTTC
The DNA here is from genome assembly GCA_022495085.1 of Xylaria sp. FL1042. Lineage (NCBI taxonomy): Eukaryota > Fungi > Ascomycota > Sordariomycetes > Xylariales > Xylariaceae > Xylaria > Xylaria sp. FL1042. The sequence continues at coordinate 20,065 of MU380297.1, forward strand.
ATTGTGTGACAGGGCGCGACCATAGTAACCGAAAAGTTCAGCTGTGTAAAGGAGTAAAGTAAGCCTTTGAACTAATGAAGACCAATGGATAGTAAGTAGAATAAGGCTTACCGATGCCACCAAGTATGAAGGGGATAAAGAACCACGCTCGAAGATAGAAGAGATACACGATGTGCCCGAGAGTCGCAAGCGCGAATAATGCCACGAAAGCGTATCCTGCTTGTTCGCTTGGCCGATACTCGTAGAAGACAACGACCATTGTCCCGTTCACGACGGGACCGAATGGACCTTCGTCCGCCATTTCTGTGTAATTCTTGGTTTTCTGCCTCTGACGGCACCTAAGCTACGATAGGATGTCGGTTTCAATGATCAAAGACGGTAGTATAAGTTCGTAATCGCAAATATGTATATGTAGTTTCAACTAGGAAAACAAGATTGTCTGGCAACTCAACAAATACAGCTCATGGGGGTACAGGATTAAATATTAGTATATAGACAGACTATCTGCACTTATGCACTGCCTCAAACACAGTTATATCTCTTCTTGCAACACTCATTCATCTGAATCGCCGAACTCTCGCCGTGTCTAGCTTGGTGGAACGAGCCGCCCATCTACTCTAATTTCGGGAACTAAAGCGGTAGCGCGGCAACTTTTTCGTATCTGGAAACGAAAAAAACGTCAGCCAATCAACCATCTTGGCGAATCCAGTTTTGGTAGCTGCCTATGGGGTAAGCAGGGCCTCTGATATGGGGACAAAGAATAGAAAAACGCCTACTTACGTGTTTCCGCAGGGATAGATCAAGTCAATGCTTGGGGTCTGAGAGCATGCGATTCGTGACGTAAAATGATTTTAACAGCGCTTTCTAACGCAGAAAATTGCTAGAGCTCTGAATCCGAAATTTTCGTATTCTCCAACCGTGTCACCTCAACTCCCATGCCAGACGGAAAGAAAATCGGAAAGGCCACCAGGCAACCTCATCGGAAATCGAGAAACGGATGCTTGAATTGCAAACGCCGGAAAGTAAAGGTATATTCGCAGCGGCTGATCAAGTCGTTATGATTGTTGAATTAATTCATACTGACAATGGGTCATTGGAGTGTGATGAGTTACGGCCACAATGCGCAAGATGTTTTCTCTTCGGCCAGCGTTGTATGTATGCGGGCGACCCTACGAATTCTGAATTATCCGCCCCCGAGTCATTGCCAATTACCCCTAGTGGCGAGCCATCTCGACCTCGGGGTCGTGGCAGGCCACGGAAGAACTGGGACATAGATATTGGGACGCCGACATGCCTGGAGACAACCTCGCCGTCCGCATCTGCTGCGTCGGGGCTGACAACACACTCTTCTACCGGGGACATCTTGAATATCGACGACGCTGAACTTCTGCTTCACTTCACGCAGGTCACTGCTCCCTCACTGGCAGGATATTCCGTAGACAATAGTCCAATGCAGCGATTCTGGTCTTATAACCTCCCTCGAATTGGCCTAACCCACCATTTCGTTCTACGCTTGGCTTACGCGGTTGCAGCGTATCATATAGCCCACCCTCTCATGGCCAACGACTCTAAGAGGCTAAAATACAGAGACATGGCCGAGCAGCATGCATCATTAGGCTTGCGTCAACTCACTCAAAACTTAGCTTGCATCGACAAAGACAATTGCGGCGCGGCATACATCGCCGCCACGCTGGTGTGCTACTGTACCTTTGCCGCGGGGCCAACGGGACCCGGCGACCTTCTCGTGTGCAACTTGGAAGCTCCATATGATGCGGGATGGCTCCCGTTAATCTTTGGTGTACGATTTATTCGCGAGGAATTCCCCGAAGACGTGCTTTTCGCAGGATTGATGGAGCCGTTTATGGGAAAGAATCATCCGGAACCGGAGGGGGCCCAACGACCAAGGTGCTATCGAGAAGGCTTCAAGCGATTGGACTGGGAGGAGCCGTTGCAGAAACTCCGGGGGTTTATAGTTTCCCAGGAGGTCGAATGCACCGAGACCTGTCTTCGTGGGGTCGATGGCTTGATACTAATTTACGAGGCCATATTCGGTTATAAAGATGCGAATTTCGACGGACCATCGCAAAATCAATTCGTGTTCGGATGGTTATATCGACTGCAGAAGCAATTCATCAGTTGCCTACGACAGAAGAATCCAAGCGCACTGATCATATTAGCATACTATGCTGTATTGCTTGGGACGGAAACGCTATGGAATATAGATGGGTGGGCGAATCATCTTCTGGCAACGGTGAGCGCGCTCGTGGAAGATGACTATACTGTATGGCTCCAATGGCCGACCGAGTCGCTGCAACAGCAAATGCGCTACAATTAGTTAAGTTTAGCAAGCGATCAAAGGTATAAGGCGTCCATGCTGGCTTTGACGTCTGAAGCATCTGTCCAAATGGAATCGGTGCCTTTCTATGCTTAGATCGTGCTGAAGAACTCAGTGTTAAGGAGCTGCGTTTTGATAGACAACGCACTGTTGATGCGCCGAAAGTTTCGATTTCAAGCAGAAAGTCCGCGCGCAATGAAAGACCAAAGGCGGTGTATGTAACCAGTAATAACTATTATTCCAATTTCTAAATCTCGTTGAATGCTAACCGCCCGGCCCATTCAATTGGCCTTCCAATGTTATTGTAGAAAATTCCACCAATAATTACACGCATGGGGTTGCTGCACAGGGCAAATTGACGGTTGCTTCTGCTACACTGACATGCGATTGAAATGAGAATGTTAAGCGAGATGCGCTGTCAAAAATGCTTTTACGGTCCACCAACCCGAAAAAGGCAGTGAAGGTATCGTAAGGTGCCATATAGGAAGAGATTTACGCCAGTCGGGTGTTGTCATTGGAGATCCAAGGGCAGATCAAACTCTCAAGGTTGCGAAATCGTCTCAAGGACCCCTTGCAAGGAGGCGTTTTATAGTCTCCCGTCTCCAAAATGGTGCAGGACGCACACTACAGGGGGGTTCGGGGTAGGATAGCCACCCCTGCCAACCTAAAATCGCAGGACAGCATGCAAACAGTAGATCTATTTATTATACTATTAACTATAACTTGTTTAAATACCACTGAGTTTACGTAAGGAGAAGAAAGCTGTGAACTAGAGATTTCCATCAAGCATATTTTACCTAGTGTCCCAGCGCATATTACAATATATGCTTGAAGATCCGTCAATACGCTTACATATCAGAATAGGTAAATCAATGGTAGATAGAATATTGGCCTCACTTCGCGTCCCGTTTGGGTATGGCGTGTAGCGATGTCAGAACAGACCCTCTTTACTACGTATTACCCCTTCCCCACGGTTCTGCCCACAGCTAGCTACTACGTACGTAGTATGTCACAAAATGGACCCAGAACCCTGGAATGTCCTCTAATGGGCTAGGTCATGTAGTCAGCAGTGTATACATACTAACTAGGTGCTTCGGTTCTTCGGCCTCATGATTTTCAGGGATCCTAGCTATCAGGTATGCAAGCCGAAGGACGTCAATCTTGCATGGTTTACATATACACTTGCAAGAGTTCATCGCAGTGCTCAGCTCACTCTAAGCATAACGACGATCAGGATAGTTAAAAGCTTCCTATAGGCACACTATCTATCTCGACCCTTCTACAGAGCCTCATCAAGCTAGCACAGGGGATTAACGTTGGCGGCATCCTTGTTCGTTGAAAATATGTAGTGTAATACCGGTAAGGCCAACCCCTAGCATCATCGTGAGTTACACTGATAGAGCAACACAAGGATGACATGGCCAGCTAGGCAAGGACAAACGGATTGACGGGATCTTTACCGAAGCCCAAGAACAGAGGCGCTCGAGACCGTGGCCCTGGGTTTCGCGCCTGGCCAAGAAAACCCTGCAACACATCCATGGCCATTGCGAGACAGGATGGAGCTCGGGGCCACCAACCGTCTCAATTCCAGGTCACCTTATCTCCAGAAGCGGCTCGCGAAGCACCTACAGGTGTAGACCAACAACATGAGACGAACATTGAGATTTGCGTTTTTCTGTCCCTTTACCAGCCCCCCAGAACCTCGTCTCATATAGCTATTGGTATGATCGACACATGGGACCTCGCTGGCGCCTATCATCAGATGACCGAGGCACAGTGACGATGGTCCTCGCAATCTGACGTGCCGTGTCGTCGCGCTGTATATATCTACCATCTCGTCGCCTGTGTCGATGTACTTTTTTCTACTCATCAACTCAGTCTCTGTTCTCTCTTTGCATTCCACCCCCCTTCTATTCTCTACACGGTTCTGTGAACTATTCAGTTCTTGTCGTTCTTTATCGGACATTCTTTCTTCGCATACACCGCCAGCCGGTTTACAACACTTTCACTTCTCGGATTAGATTCGGTAGCAACTGTATATTATCCTCTACCATCAATATCATATCACCCAAACGACGATCAAGATGTATTCAAAAGTCGCTTTCATCTCCGCCCTCTTGGCTGTCGCCGAGGCCCGTTTCTCCCAGGAACAGATCCCTGTTGCGGACATTTCAGCTTTGAGTAACTTTGGCCAGCCCGGCGAGGCTGCTACGCTAGCAGGCGCGGTTCCCGGCGTCCTCCTCGCCGCCGCTGATCCTTGCGACAAGCTCACCCTCGCCGACCAGATCGTATCAACACTCGGCGACGATCCCCAGGTCATCGCAGCTGCGCAGAAGCTCGTAGCCGCGGAGCAGAACTTCAACCCCTTCGCCGTTAGCGTCCCCAACATTTGCGGTAACGCTTCCCTCCCCGCCACCGACTCGCTCCGCGGCATCGTGCCGCTCGTCGATCCCGCTGTCGTCGGCTCTGATGCCGAGAACGCCAACTCGGCGACCTCGCTCCAGACTCCCTTCGACGCCACCGGCCTCAGCGTGGCCGATGTCATGATCGCTCAGGGCTTCTCCAACTTCACGGTCAACGGAGCCGCAGCTGGTGGCGCCACCGACAATACAGGCAGTGACAGCGGTGCTGATGCCAGCGCCACCACGACTGCTGCTGCTGCCGCTACCACCACCGCGACCCCCGTCTTCACCTGCGGTGGCGCCAGAACCACCTCTGCCGCAGCCGCAGCAACGACGACAGCGGCCGCCTCTTCCGGAGACGCCAGCAACTCGACAGACAGCACCGCAACCGGCGCCGGAGCCGTTTCGGACCCCGTGACAGGGACCTTCCTGGGCTTCCAAGCGTCGTCTCTGGGCCTCGACTTCGGCTCGTGCACGCCGACGGTGAAGTTCGAGGAGTCGCTGAACGGGCGCAAGGCCGGCGAGTTCACGTTCCAGGCACAGGATCCCGTGGTCAACAAGGGCCAGCAGGAGGCGCTGAACCCGGCCATCATCTTCAACCGCATCTGCGACCAGCTGGTCAACGTGTGCGGCGCCGCGGACGATGCCCATGCTGCTTGCCAGGATGCCCAGGCCTCTCTCAGCACGGCTGCCAAGGACGCCTCGACGGCTGATGCGTGGAACACTGCTCTTGGCTTCGCTGGCACTGATATCAACCCCGACAATGCCCCCCAGACTGGCTTAGTTGGTCACACCTAAGTATTTTGAGTTTCGATTGCTTGAGATTGGGATTATTTGGGGGGGCGGCGTGGGGGGCCTGATGAACTGTGAGGTAGTTTGCTACGATCGCTCAGTCCGAATTGGCATAGCGAGGGGCGTTATGGTTTTAGCATCAGATATTACAATATATTCTCTTGAGACTTATATAATACGTGAGCACTGCATTCGAAGTGATGAAAATAGTACTTCGTTAAACGATGCGAGCTAGTCCACTACCATTGAGTAGTGAGGTCTCCCATTTTCTTTCCCTCTGTGTGTATGTGTGTGTGTCTATCCTGAAATTGCAATAACTACCAACTCCATGAACGGCGAGATTACGGCGAAGCATAAACCCACATATTACAATTGAGGAGCGCGAGAAGAGGTCGAATAAATAATTACATCTATGATCTATCCAAAGCAATATAAAAGGGACCTCCTAACTTCCCATCTCCATCACACCCAACCCCCTTATTCCTCACCATTAACGATTAAAAAATGTCCCGTATCCCCATGCAGACCCTCCCAAATCCAAATATAAATACACGGTATCGAATGCAAATCTTCCCCTGAACCCTCAAAGATAAAAAGATTAAAAAGAAAAAAGGAAAAAGGAAAAGGAAAAAGACAAACAAAAAACCGCCATCTCACATATAAATAACCTGCCACCTCCCATCCCCCCCCTTCCCCTGCGCCGCCGTTATCCCCTTCCTAGGCAACGACTCAACGGGCAAAAACTCATTCTCCCCCCCGCTCCAATACCTACACTCGCCCTCCCTATCCCTATCCTCCTCCCTACCCCCATCCTTCTCCCTACCCCCATCCTTCTCCCCCTGACCCGCCCTCGCACGATCCCGATACGCAACCCCCAAGCACTCCCTCATAACCCCAATACGCCCCGCCATATGTATAACCTGCCGTTCGCAATTCTCCAGGCAAGCCCTGTGTCCCCCCGTGACATTCTCCCTGTGCTCCTCGAACTGCGGGAACGCGGGCTGCGGGCCCTCGGGGATATCCACGTCGCAGCGCACGCGGAACTCGTGGACGAGTCGCTGCCGCTCGCCACTGCCGAGGAGACCCCCCAGGAGTCCGCTGACACTGTTGAGGATGTCGTCTAGCATGTGGCCTAGGCCGAGCAGTTTTAGGTATTTCTCGAAGAAATGCGGCTCTAGACCTGTTAGAGTCGATACGTCGATGCTTGTGTATGTCGAGTTGCAGACGGCTGGGTCTGATGGTGTAGGTGTAGGTGTAGGCGTAGGCGTAGGTGCTGGTGGTGGGGATGGGGATGGTTGTTGTGGTTGGTGCGGGACCGTCACGGTGCTTGTTCTCGGTGGTGGTGGTGGTGGTGGGGCAGGCGGATCATTATGTTGGCTGGGACGCGGCGACGGGAGGGGTGAGGTAGTGACTATTTTTGTGACTACTGAGAGAGTAGGTATGTTGGGCTGTGAAGTTGAAGATGGCGTTGAAGTTACAGGTTCAGACGAAGACGAAGGAGAAGACGGGAGGGGGGTAATGACCAGGACGCTATTCAAGATCGCCGTCGTTATTGTTGAAAAAGAGGAAATGTGAGAAGTAGAGCATGATGACGATGGTATGGCGGGCTCCTCCTTTATCGGCACCGGTGCAGGCGTAGGGTCGCCCATGGCTGGATCCTCTGGCTTCAGCGAAGAAACAGGCTGTTTTGGTGCAGGATCAGAGGGACGAACGTCAGCCGGGTGAGGCATCACGGGCTCCTCCTTAACGGGGACCGGCGGATCCTTGGGCTTTCCATGACTCGTAGTCCCAGGGTCTATCGGCCAACTCGTCGTCGTCCACCAAGACGGGGTCTGGCCGATATTATTCCCCGGCGGCAACCCAGGCCGTTGTTGGTTCGAAGACATAGGCGGAGGCGTAGGTGTGATGCATACAGAGTCAGGGCCGACATCTTTTTGTCTGACGATAATCTCGATCGCACCACTCCCTATGCCACAGGCGTCCAGGCTTGGGCTCGTAATCGGCATATCTATGGCGCATGCGCCCGGCATGCCGCTGAATTCCACCACCATCCGGGCTAAGTTGTGATAATTTTGGGGTGTTAGGCCAGCCATTGTGAGTATATAGTAAAAAAGGGGGGTTTTTCTTGTTTTGGTTTGATAAAAAGAGTTGGTGAATTGAAGATAAGAGTAAAATAATCCAGCGAGCTGAAAGCTCGATCTGATATAGAAGACAAACACGCCCGCGAGGTAGGATTGCTCCAGTGCTAGAGAGTAGATGTAGATGGAGTAGGTTGGGAGTTATTGGGGCAGATATTTCGAAAGTTCTTATAATAAACGACTCATCGTGAGAAGGGAATACTATTGATTTCAGGGACGTTCAATATTGAAGCCATCGTCTCTAGCTATAGCTAATGAACAAAGACCCCTTAATAGAGGATCCTAGGGAAAGGTCTTGACAAGCAATTTTAGTGATGAAACCTCCTCACTGAGACTACTTGTAACGCTGTGCATTCTTGAGCTTCCCTAGGAAGGTCATGATGGACAACTAATCTACCTAGGGACCTTGAAAAGGGCTACAGGATTTAAGCCTAAACAGGTGAGCGAAACTGTCCCAGGACAATTGTCTCACAATTGCACTTAAATCATCCACTCTAGTTAGTACAGGGACAAGTTAAAGGACTCTAGTTTAGGAAACTAGGCATATGCCAGGAATGTATAAGTAATGATGGATTCCATTCATCCGGTGGCCAGCTTGTAATACTGGTCCTCCTAGAACACCTGCTTATGTGTGTAGAACGGCGCAGTCAATGATACAAGACAAACCCAACAACTCCGTGATGTGCTCATTGAGACCGATTACACCGCGCCCCGACCGATCAATATGCTATGTGTATTCCCAATCAACAGCCTTAAAGCCGCATACTTGCGTCAAACTCCATTTAACCGTATTATCACATCTAGTGCAATTCGGCTTTGTGCACGATTACCTATACACAATTTAAAATCAAGGGCCGCGATGTGATCTAAAAACCGCCGACGCTAGCGGTAGGTTTGTTGGCCCTCCGTCCCAATAATGTTGCGCCGTCAAGATTTAGCTCGAATGCTCCTCGTTGTTGATTACGATCGCGAACTTGTTGGCGAGCCGCTTGGGCGACAGCAGCACTATGTTGGCCGTAGCCTCGCGCTTCTCGACCTCCTTGACGAGCACGCTCCCGACCACGTTCTTGGTCCTTACCCAAGTTCGTGTTGCGCATGCTTTGTTCTAATTGCTGATCGTCTGATTTATTCTGCGCATCTGAATCGGTCTCCTCTTCCGAAGACTCTTCGTTGAGGTTAGTTAAGCGAGAAGGGCCTCCTGCTTTAGGCCCTACCTGTTTCCTTCGTTTCGCTTCTTCCTCTTGTCGGTGGACAGAGTATCCGACATCAAAGATTTCACGCAAGTTCACAGCACCAGGGGACCGGAAGTCCATACGCCTGTCGCCATCTATCAACTTCGAAGCGTCAAAGGCACGTAGGCGTTCGGGGTCTTGCAGCTTCCTTTCGTCGCGAGGTGTCGGGCCAGATCCTTGTATCCATGGATGACTTAGAAATTCTCGGATGGTATAACGCTTGTCCGGGTCGACAGTTAAGAGATGACTGATTAAATCTTGCGCGGATTTTGAAATGTCGTCCCACCACGGAGATAGAAAAGTAAATTGACCCTTGGCGACCTTTTCCGTCAATACTTCAATGCTCTCGTCATAAAATGGAGGGAAGCCGCAAAGTAACGTATAGAGCACGCAGCCCAGCGCCCACATGTCAACCGACTTAGAATACCGCTCATCCTTGACTATTTCTGGAGCAGTGTAGCCGACGGTGCCGCATGGAGTCATTGTTTGTTTGTCCCACACGATTTTTGAGAGCCCAAAGTCAGCTATCTTGATCTGGCCAATTCCTCCAGATCCAACGCCGAGAATGAATTCGCCTTCGTCAACCTTGTCTTCATCACCGGCTTGTTTTGGTTTCGGAGTCTTCGACGGCATAAAAGGAATTGGACGGAAGAGAATATTCTCTGGTTTAATATCTCTGGACACGCAGTCAGCCTTCGGCTTAGTAAAGTTTTGTGAAACGTCAAGGATATTTCGTCGGTGTAAGACATCATTCCTATTAATCTATTGCGGTGGCAAGACATATGATATATAAGGTTTAATTGAGACTGCTTGCTTACCTGTGAACAACACCCATGTCTTCGTGTAAGTATTCGAGCGCCTTTGCTACTTGCGTAATGACGTGCCTCGAAAGGTCTTCGCTAAAGTATGTGAGGCGAACGATTTGGTGAAATAGTTCACCACCAGGCGCAAGTTCGAGCACAATGTAGTAGTATTGTCGAGACTCGGAAAAGTCGACAAGTTTAACAATATTAGGATGATCGAGCTGGCGCATAATCTGCACTTCCTTCAATATGTTTGCTCGCTATTCAATAAGTTAGCGACTGGCGTTAGTGGCCGGCTTTTGAAGTTGAATTTCTCGCAAACACACTAAAAGCAAGATACACGCCGGAGTGGTAAAAGATGGTGAAGTGAACAAGCCGTATGAAGTACTGCGAGTGGAGATTTCTGACAAAGGAAAAATAGTTTTCGCACCTCAACAGCTTTCGGGACTTTCTTAAAATCCGGATGCAAATGTTTATGGCCCTGCGTGACGGCCACCATGTTGGTAAAAAATACGAGATTGAGAAAATAGCGATAGTCGAACAAGGAAATCGCAGATAGCCGGGAAAAACGGAAACCAACTGCTAAGAACACTAACCTGCATGTTGTTCATTTCAAATTTTCGGACGACCTTAATGGCGACTTCGCCAGCGTCCCCTTGTCGATCCTTCGCGCGGTATACGTTGCTGAATGCACCATCTCCCATCTTCTCCAGCAATTCCCATCGCTCTAAACCAGGGTATCTGGGAAACTTGGATCGACTCTCGTTTTCTTCCTGGATAATTTTGGCCAAGTGAACATCGGGAGCCTTCTTACTCCTAGAATTTGAAGATGATGCACTCTGGTTTGCTTCGGCATGGTGAGCAGCTACACCGTCGGCTTGTGCCACGCGGTTCTGGTTATCGCCGGGGTAAGCAGAATAGGCGTCGGGTAAAGGCATATGTTTTTCATCACCGGCGACTGGGGCTGGTTCTGTGGGGTTCGCCATAACTTCGTGTGCAGCGGGCGGAGGAGACTGGTCTTGCTTCTTCGCAGCCGAGTCGCTGTAGTGTGCTCTGGCCTGCTTGCCTATTTGAGGGATCAGTTAAGTGATGTCAGAGTGCTAGGGCAGAAACGACGAGACCAGGGGGGCTATAGATCCACAAGCCAGATGCGGCAGCATAGCATGGATCACAGAAGATTAAAATGACGAGCAGCGGGGAAACAAAATGGATAGAGTATTATTAATACAGCATGAAGAGGAAGAGTGCAGTCAAAAGACGTTGTGGTCAAGTCGCGACAAATAGGAATGGTAGTAGTAGTAGTAAAGAAGAAGAAAAGAAATAGAAGAAATAGAAGAAATAGTGGGCGTACCATGGCGAATGAAGTTCTTTAATTGCTGGATTGTAGACATTGTGTGTGTTTGTGGCTTGGTCGCTGGGTCGCTGGGTCGTTGTTGTAGGAGAGACGTCACTGGGGGAGCGGGTGCCAAGCACAGGCGCTCTCGGGGCGGCTGATGGGAAATAAGGTTACGTTGAGACGTCACCAAGTGCAACAGCAGCCGGGCCACTGAGGCTCAAGTGATTCAGCGGTGCAGCGGTGCAGCAGTGCAACCGTGCAGCTCCTGTCGCTCTGTGTTCTGTCTGTGCGCTGTCTGTGCTCTGTCCTCTGTAAGAGAGGTGAAGTGAAATGCGAGTGCGAAGATCACAAGCTCCACGCCTAGGAAGTTGCAGCACGAGCAGACAGCGATCTAAGCAGTGAGTATCCTTCTTATCTTGTCTTGCAAGTCCTGTCCAGTCCTGTCTCTCGTCCTGTCTCCCGTCCTGTCTCTCGTCCTGTCTCTCGTCCTGTCTCTTGTTCTGTTGCTACCCGGTCTTGGCTGTCGAAGCAAGATGTGTCTAGACGGTCAGGCAGAAGAAGCAGGTCGATGCAAGGCGCGATACTGTATGCTGTGCCCGTGTCGTGGGCCAAATGAGGCAGTGATAGGGCGTCTATATGTAGCAACCCGGGTGCAGGAGCCGGAGGGTTGGAGTGCTTAGGGGCTGATGTAAGTTGAGTTGGAGTTATCGTGTTGGAGAGGAAACCCGAACAGATGTTCAAGACCTTTATTTAACTAGCTACTAGGAAGCTGTATGCAACGACGTCGACGACGTCGACGACGACAACGCAGGGTATAAAGAGAAGAAGATTTCTATCAAGCCAGACAAATCAAGTGTGCGCGATGCCGAATCGTCACTCTTTTGGAGAATGGGCGAGGGGGGCCGCGTTAAGATTACTTAGAAATCGAGGGGAAAATAAGAAGGAAAATAAGAAGGAAAAAGCAGGGAAAATGACGGTGCCGTGCAGTCGGGGAAGGGGGGTGTACTTGGGGAGCTCCAGTTGGCTGGTTTGAGGCGACTTTAGGCGATGATGTAGTGTCTTCAGCGCGCGCAGTGCACCCCTGGGCATCGGGGCCTTAGGCGCTTCTGGTGCGGGACAGCGGCGGGAGCCTTAAGTCATACAACCATCCATGCTTGTCGAGCTTGTAAGGGCCCGTCCAGACCTGCTCCAAGCCCTAGGCAGTACCTAAGTACCCAAGCACCTCTAGCATCATAGCCGCCAATCACTGCACATCAATCGCAGGCGATTCAGGCGTGTCAATCGAAAGCAAGTCAACTTGCCACATCCTATGCCGATGACAACAAGGAGGCTGCAATCCGGCATACAAAATACATAGATATTCATAGACAAACTAGGTTACACACACATGTATATATTCAGCAGAATAGTGAGGGAAATGCTCATGGCCTGTCTGCATATGAGTCACGGCCCCTGGCATTAGGTCCCTACTTCTTAGAGCTTGGTCTTCAACAAGGGCTTAAGACAAGACAACGACAAACAGGGTCGAGTGACCTCACAATAGAAACACAAAAGGCTTAAAGCGTCATTTCGCAAGCCAACCTGCTTCTTGAAGAAGTTACGTACTTCTAGACAACTCCTTGGCAGCTTACGGTAGATGATAGGTCAACTTCGCACCACTCAGTTAGCTACGTACCTAAATACCTATCATTGTCATCATCATCATCATCATCATACCAATAGATCATGAACACTACCTTACCTACCTAGGTAGTATACATCCATATGCCTAAAGCTTGGCTTAGCGACCTTAACATCCCCAAAGCTTAAGGTAAGGCCTGGGTACTTGTAAAATGCAACTCTGCTTGCTTTCTACCAACTTCGAAACAGCTATAGTACATACGTGAATGCACCTGCACCGATATGGGAAATCATGTTTCAGGGCATCTGTACACAAATGACGTAAATGGGAAGTGGTAAGTGGTATCAGGTACTTACGTAGTAAGTAGACAAACACCGGTGTCTTGTTCTCCCGGTTCTGGCCGGATATTATCTACATTATCACATGGATGGCATCCCGGGTGAGAGGAAATGGTTACATCTCTTGCATCTTTGGCATCCCGTACGTCTCCCCCTTTACTACTTAAATGTGTGATAATAACCAGGTACGTCGCAGAGTGCTCGAATCAGTCATGCCCATCACCTTCTTAGATTCTGCATAGATAGCGTGCCCGTCTTGATTCGCGAAACGCCGGCTCGCGAAATTGATGGGGCAGATCTTGTTGACACTAATGTGATTCGCTAACTTATTATGATGGTTACACTTAGTATACTAGTGTACTTAACAAGGACCTACTTAAAGTAGTACTGTAGGTCGACAATTGGGTATGGGTCGTAAACAGATATGCGTAGGTACAGTAAACTACATACCATCTGACTACTCCCAGTTATAACTCCGGTCACTACTACCAGTTTAGGCTCATCTACAATGACAATTGTCATTAGTGTACTTAGTAAACAAGAGGTCAGTATAAATATGTAGCAGGGAATGTGATGGTGCTACCGATGCCCTCCCAAAAAAGAAAAAGGATGACTCTGGACTGGACTGGACTGAACTGAAATGAATGCGACAAAAGACAAATGCATGAGCAGAATATGGCAAAAATGCTACCCACTCTACACTAGCGCCATGCGAAGACCCACCTAAAGCAAGGGGGTCCCATGACTGTCTCGCTAGCGCAAAGAGCATCCGAGATAATGACGTATCCCTACGTACCTCTACGTCATCATCCCGGACGCCACTATTGGACCCTGGAGCCCCATTTGCTGGTTGGCTTCTCCAGTATGGCGAGATTAACTTTGAGATGCGCCGGTCTGCACCTTTGTTTGTTTCTGTACCGATAGAGCACTCCCAACGGGGTAAGCCATACATTGGCGCAAGGCTGCAAGCATACCAATAGTGGAATCTTCCTTCATCTAGCTCAGCCGAGTGCATATACATATAAGTAGACTACTCCGTGGTCGAACCACTTGAGGGTTTGGGGCTCGTATGTCGAGCACGCTTTTTGACAGATCATAACGCACTACGGTTGGAGGTCGCGCACTAGGTTCCTGGCATCGGCAAAACAATGCCGTGAGAGTTCTTCCTGATGGCAGTTTTTTTTTCGGTAAGACGCCTGGTTCTGTTGAGCAATACCGCCAAGCCGACTTATATGCCACTAACTACATTATTAGGTATTTAATGAGTGAGACCAGAGCGACAGGTATATATTCCGGTGGGTATTATTCTCAAGGTGGAGATTGAAGCTAACTAGCGAGAGACCCAATACTCCTTGCGAGGATTCGAACCCAGTTATTCGAACCCACAGTATTTACTTAGTACTGCCCAGCTCGCCCAGTGATACAACTAGTGTACACTAGTAGATAGATCACCAGGTGCAAGGTCGCAAGGGTCGCTGCAGAGCCGGCATACTAAGTACTCAGCGGTGCACTCCAGCTAGCGCTTAAACGGTGACCCGACGAATCCAATTTAGAGGGTCCTATCCTCAATATCGTACGATCCTCGCTGTCGGATTTTAGACGGACTTGTTGGTGACCCCGTGAAGCGAGGACTAATACTGTAGTAAGTATATACAGTCAAGAACGTCGCTAATCAGGAAAGACGATAGTCTAGCAAACGAACATCTATATAACTCACCAGGTATGAACGCGGCGTATTTGGTAACCTACAACAGATGCGAGTTCTCGAGAATGGTTTTGAGTACTTACCGGGGGTAATAAAACCATGGTATTCTACACTAACTAGCTTACTTTGCGTTATGCCCAATGACGCAGCACCGAGGAATGCAACGCGTCGCTTAGTTCTCAATAACGTTCTTGAGATACTAGTGTAGATTCCCGGCAGTTTGTTATGGCGGAGTCAACCAAAATCACAGTAGTACTGCATAGGTACAATCTATTGTAGATCACTACAATGCTTGCGTTCGACATTCAGCTTCCCGCACCAGGCGAGCCAGGATCGTACTAACGTTAATGCATGGATGGATCATGGTCCGTTTCTAGTATATTCAGTCGTCATGCTGGCCCATGTCAGAAAACAGTAACGCGCCTGCATACATGCGTTCAGGCGAACTTGCTCCGTGGAACCTACTACCAAACTTACTACGTAGTCGATAACGTGACGTCCTTACAAATAAGGAGTCTAACATTGGAATTAGCATACCTAAAGCTGGGGTGAGCGAGAAGAAGTACCAGAAAGTGAAGGTTCTACATTTCTTACCTCCGAGAGATAAAGAGGTGATGTACGTCGTTGGTCGCTTTCTGCGCTTAGCTCTATTTTTGGGTGAATATCTATCAATTAGCTCAGGGACACTTACTTGGTCAGCACGGAGCACTCAGCCTAATGAATTAATAATCAATTCCTTTACCCGATCACGAAAGTCAAGGCAGGGAAATCGGCGTCTCGACTGGTACAAGATTCGCATCAATCAAGAACCACTGTAGTCACCACAAACTCGTGACCTACATTCCACAAACCCAAGCTTCTTTCGCTACCGCACTTTTGAGATGCACCTTGCAGGGGGGCGGCCGGATCAAAAACGTACTACGGACTTGCAGTTCGATCGAGGCTTAGAATCCTTCGTCTGGTCGCCTAGCATCTATACCTGCACCGCATGACTCCCTTACTTTTATAACCTTATATCATCGAGCCCAACCCCGCGATATATCACATTCCATAGTATGCGGTGTGGGCGGCGCTACGATTAAAGAAAGCACCCTAACGTTCACAGAATCATATACCCAGAATAAGCGTGTAAGTGGCGCAAGCTAAACCACGACGGCGCCACAGAGATACTGTGATTGGTATGTACTGTAGAGAGATACAAGCCGCCACTAGGTAACCTTGGTAAGTACTTAAGTACCTACCTACAGACAAACCAGGACCGCCTCGCTGCTAGCCACGGTAACGCTAGCAACGCCACCCACGACGGCCACGATCTCGGTATCATTCCGCACCCCCCTGACCTCCTTCCCCAGGCTGTCGTACGTCCACTGGCTGCCGCCGTACGTGATGGAATCGGCGGCTGCGCCCGCGCCCGCCGGCGAGTTCAGGTGGTACACCGTGACCTGCGCTATATGTATATCCTCGTCGTCCGGGATCGCGAAGTCCAGCGTGACGCTACCCCGCGACCCTGTCGACGACGTTGCGTTCCAGTAGTTCATGTTTATCGCCGCGATGCGCTTTGGCGTGCCGTCTTCGTAGGCTGCATAGGCTGCTACGTTGCTGGTGGGTACCGAGAGTTGCGAGACTTGGGTCTTGCCTGAAGTGCCCTGGTGGGTGGTGTTAGTTGATATATATCTAGATGATGTGGGCTTATTGTCGGATTCTTCTCTTCCTATTTATTTTCCCCTAGGGCCGAGAGGGAGGATAAGTGAGGGGCATTAACTTACTGTGAAATTTGTTAGCTTAGGGCTTCGGCAAGGGGTGGTGTATTAATACGTACCTATGAAATCTGCTAGGAATGGCTGCGAGTAGTAATTCGAGAACACCTGTGCTGGGAGTCCTGCGCTTGCGACAGGGAGCCATAGGTTGTAACCCGCATCTTTTCGACGTTAGTTAGCATTTATCCTTTGAGGGTAGAAGTGTTGCAGCTTCTAAGGCATGCATCTATCCACGATAGATAAAGGGGGGGTAAATGATTAATAATACCACTTACGCATGATCTGCTGGTAATTGATACGCGCAACGCCGATGACCATGCTGTAGAGGTAGAAGTCGACTTGCCATAGGGCGGAGCCTAGACGTGCCTGGTACTCATATCTGAGTATGTCAATCAATAAATAAACTCTAAGTAAAATTGGAACAGATCGTGCTTACGTATTCGTTGGCTGCAGCGAATTCCCTACTTCGGACAACACTGCAGGAACTCAAAGTCAGCAACTACCATCATGCGGAGACGTATGATCGATGCAAATTCCCGCGAGACACAACTAAACCCCGCTTGGAGAGTCTCTATAATCCCCAAATACCACAAGACATGAAACGAAGGGCTGGCTGGCTTTATGCGGAAGGATCCCTCACCGAACGAGATCTCAGGCTGATTAGCGCGCAACCAGTCGATGCGCACCCGGAACGCATCGAGATTGGCGTGCGTGAGCGTGAGGTTCATGAGCACGGTGCCCAGCGTGGCCGCCGTGCCCGCGTTGCCCTGGTAATAGTGGCCCGCGACCTCCTTGATGACTCCGGCGGCGTCGATGCCGAGGGCGAAGCACGTGTCGACGGGGAACTTGTCCTTTTCGGAGGATGCGAGGTCGAAGGCGGAGAAGACGCGGCCTGATGGGATGGAAGGCACCGCGGCTTTGATGGCCGAGACGTACTTCGTCCAGTTTCCTACGTAGGTGGCACTGTCCAGCGTCCCTTGGTAGTCTGGTGGGTGCAGCGGGATGCCGTTGGCGCCGGTGAAGGTGTTGGTGTATAGATCTGGTTCATTGCCTGGCTGGATCGAGAAGATCTGGTCCGGGGGGATCGTGGCTAGGGCTGATTGCGCCCAGGCTATGGGCTCGCTGATGTTGGTTGTGGCCATCGGCACTTGCACGATATACACGGCCTCGGGGAAGTTCTTGGTGAGGTCCCAGTACGACGGCCCGATTGTCGTGTGGCCGATGTCCTGGTAGTTGTTCTGCTCGGCCACGGGGAGCGAGGTCTCGGTCTGCCCTGGGAGGTATCTCCCGTAGTCCGGAGACGTCCCGCCGAGGCGGATATTGGGCTTCCCGCCCGTTCTCGAATAGACGGAGTCCATCAAGTTGGCCGAGAAGGCGTTGATGCTGCCTTCGTCGTCCACTGCATAGCGCGTGAACGAAGATTGCTCGAAGGCCAGTCCCAGGAAATCAGGATCTATTGCAAGAGAAGCTTCTTCCGGAACAGTTACTGGGATCTGAACTGAGGTTGAAGACCTGGTGATACAAGCTGTCAGTGCTACATCTCCGAGGACCAGCAACAGCCCGACGGGCTTCAAAGTTTTGGAAAACATTATGAATTAAGGGGCCGAGAGACTACACTCCCATATGTACAAATTACGAGAGCTTTAACTGCGTCTTCGGCTCTGCATTGGGTAAAACAATAGGAATTCCAACGAACGTGAATGAGGGCCGGTGAGACCCTTTATACGAAAGCCAGCCATGCAAGGCCCCGACCAGCGGCGTCTGCGCCGTGTCCCATCGCATACTACTAGATCACGCAATGCCAAGGGTCACGGCGCGCAGTGTGCCAGCTCCAGTACGAGGGGGTCCGAGTGGTCACGTTCGCAGCCCGACGATGCGACTTCGACACCAAGGCTGTCGGCAGGTCAGTGCAGCAGTAGACCGTGCGGTTGGGATTCCCGGTAGTTGGTGCGAATGTCGTGCTTTCGACACGATTGCGTCGGCACTCGGGGGCCACGAGCTGCGATTGGGTCAGTCAGTCGGTCAGCGTGGGGTGCTGTAAGTGCTCCCGCGTCGGCGTCTTGGCCGTGCAGTAGTAGCGGTGGTGGTAGTAGTAGTGGTAGTATATCCAGCAATTTCGGTGTCTCGGTGGTTGGATGACCATATATTTGGGCTTCTAGTCTGGTTGAGTAGTCATGGGAAGTCCTCGGTGTTTCTGCTAACACTTTATTGAGACTAGATTAGAATCGTCTACGCAGCGCTTGGGTCTTGGGTGCATGTGTGGAACACTTCGAACCCCCGCTCGACATGACGAGGATGGTAGAAGATCGGCGAGTGTGCTGATGTAACGACTGGGTTTGTTCACGACGGCAACATCTCATTCACATCCAGCAATTTCAAAGGATTGATATAAGTTCTGCGGGGAAATTCGTGTTCTACTGAGTATTACTTTTTGAATGCTTGGTTTATTTTCAGATATTGCCGACAATACCCAGTTCATACTACTGAGTAATCTCAATGATCTCAATTGAGATTGAAGCCATTCATCCTCCCCGTTAGTACATCTTTCTTCGTATTGCTCCTAGAAATGATAGTCGGCAAGGTCGGTCAATTTACATGGTATTAAGCGAACAGTTTAAGATAGCACCCCTATTGAAATCTTGGAAATAGGTTCATAACCAATGTGATAATTATACCCAGGTTACGATGACCTTCATATTGATTTTACGAAGCTTATTTTCACCGAAAGAAAGGAATGTCTGCTCCATTTCAACAACCGGAAGAGCACCTCAAACTTTACTTTTATTGGACCATTTCGATTATTGCTTGGTCTTTCCCACTCTAATATGCCTACATATGTAGGCATATATGTTTATCTCCCCTAATGGCGAGACTCCTACCTACCAAGGGGGAGGAGAAGCCATGACGCTATTTGTTACAGTTTAGTGAATGGTGTGGTCTACCGTACACGACACCGTCCCTACCATGGTCCTAGTAAGGGATCCTTGACCGAAACCCAAGAGATTACCTAAAGTAGTATATATCCAATGAACCGAGAGGATATATTTTATTCTCTTCATAGCAATTATACCATAACACGGTGTTTCCCGAACCATTTGGCCTTGCAAATACCGGCCCCTGCCTCAAAACAGCTACTTAGGTAAGAAAATACTTATAAGGACGATTACCTTCCTCCTTAATGCTCACTCATATTGTGAAGCTAGTTTTATCTCTGTACCTACTGATTAGGTACATACTGAAGTACAGCACGAGGTTAGGTAGGGTCCAGGGTAAGTAATTTAAGGTTATACCCCACGCAGGACCGCGCGCCGGTCCGAAGGTCAGGTACCTACCTAGGTACGTAGTGTGTAAGGTACCTAGGTACCTAAGCCACGTACCGCCAGTACCCGCCTAAGCCCTTGTAGGTACCTCTTGGGTTAGCCGTCGTAAGCACTTTCAGTGACCCTTAGGGTCCATTTACTTCAATGTTTCTTCTCCAAGTTCACTCCTTTACTTGCCCGTCCTTGAGAGGCTTCTGGATTTCAAGACCAGACAGTGGTACTACCTATAAGGTTTGGTTGGTTCCGCGTACTATAGGACGGTTTTGAATATATAGCTCTCCCTTTCTTCCTTCCATCCAACAGTCAATATTCTACTACCATGTATCCCACTCCCACCCTCTTCACGCACCTGTTTGGTCCATCTATGCCCACACGCACATGCATGACCACCGCCGCCTCTTGGCCAACTAAGCCTCCCGCTCAACCTCGCTTTTCTCGATTTCCGTTACACGGTCTGCCGCGTTGATGTGGATCGCGTATGCCGTCTAAATTTCACAGTCTCTCTTTGTGTCGCATTTCCCGATTCGTACGTCCTTAGACGTATAACTAGTGTGTGAGATCCGCTGAAATGGATATCACTGATGAGACCCTATCCGACGGTTGGGAGACTGTCGATGAGGATGACAGCCTTTCTGTCGCCTCCCTGTCCAACTCCGAGTCGAATGCAGCGGACTTCTCGCAGCTTCTCCAATTCATGACGATACCGTCCCCCAACCATGTCGTCCATACCTCCTATCAACCTCCGTCTGAATATCCCACATCAAGGAATGTACCTTCTCGTGGTTCAATTACTGAGCCAGGTAGAAACCAGGACGTCGAAAAGTGTGGCATAGATCTGAGAGATGTCGTCAAGCCACACAACCCACGGGGTCCATTGAAAGAGAAAGTCATCTCAGAGAACGAGCTCCGTGCATTTCTTATAATGATCGCTTCCATGAAAGATTCCATAAGCTCCTTGCTGAACCTGGCTCACGACTTTGGCCAGAAGGAGTCCATAACATTCATTGAGATAATAGGCAGACGTCTGGTCTGCCTTGAACAGATCCTAGAATGTGCAAAGTCCAGTCACCCTAGAATTGGAAATAAATCCACTGCAATCGAATTCCCTATTGGTTTTCCCGAGCGGTTGAAAAGCCTCGAGAGCGAGGTGCACGCTATGAAACAACAGTGGGAAGCCGTTCTCAGTTATGACTATCGTGGTACATTGAGAAACTTCTTAACTGATATGGATTCATTCATGACTGATATAAAGGGGTAAATAAGCTCAACATCTTTCTATGGTACACCACACTAATTCCTGTACTAGCGATGATGAAGATGTGCTCCCGCGCCTTTGGGCGAGTCTCACACCGCCTGAAAAGAATTCGGCCCACATTCGCAGAGAGTTGCACATCCTCCGAGACCAAATTGTCGCCCTTCTCGGTGAAATATACTCCTGCGAACACGATGGTGAATTCTCCCACGATCAGTATAAACCCGGAAACATACTGCCCCTAGCTATCAGCTATGAGAATATCAGGGAGTCAATAGACATCATATTGTCATACGTTGGGGCATATTGCGAGTCATATCACAAGTCGTGTTTTAGCACAGCTGATTGGATGAAATTCTGCACGACGAGCTCCCTCACTCCCACGGAATTTTGTGGCATGGACCCCGATGCGATCCGTTCGGTGATCCTCGGGCTCAAAGAAGTAATGGACCAACTGTTTGTTGAGCGGAGAAGGGTACAGACCCTTCGCTATGCAAACGACCCCGATGGCATACTCCGGGGCGTGAAAATGACGATCAATGAGTCCACCCTAAAGACACTCCGAGAGAAAAAACAATTGTTGATTTCTCTTCTTCAACTTCGTAAATGTCACTAATCAGGATTACAAGGCCTATCTACTCGGGCTGTATATAGTCGAGGACCGGGATACAACGAGTTCTAGTCTCTTCGTGCGACAACAAGAATACATACATACATACTCCTGTACTTTACTTACTAGAGTTGATTCATTCTTTTATCTGGAAATTATAAGTTTGGGGGGGAACATATAATATCTCTGCTACTTTATCCTGTATCTATTTCACTACAATTAAGAAAATCGTTCACAGCCCAGATTGATCTCGCGCTTACTCTTGATGAGGAATTACTATATCAGGCAACTGGAGCTCACTGCGGAGACAGATACCTAGGTTAGCACACATACCTAGCTCGTTGTCACCGTACCTAGTGGCACCTTTTAGTGAACCACTACTGTACCGCCTCCGGGATCTAATTGCCGACAGCTGCCCAAGTACGACCTAACACGAAGCAACCGTGCCACCCGAGAAACCAACATCGTATCTACCGTGCGCCATGGATGCGCGCGAAATGCTCCGCAGCAGCTCAGGGAATGCTAATTATAAACAATAAAGAAACAATTAGTAAATCGTCAGAGCCGATTAACTGCCCGAAGGCGCACCGCACACTCATACACTCATACCCTCATACACTCATACAGATCTAATTATGTGGTATGTAGGATATGGGTGGTATGTTGGGGATACGAGATCTCTTGCGGTGCTTGTAAGGCTAGTCCCACTCAAGCTAGTAATGACAGGCAGAGCTCTATTCGCTCATGCAAGACAGAGGCAGAGAAATTTCCAGATGTGCCGATCAGGTGGTAATATATAGTATACCCAATGTGCATCAGAGCTGAAAGCGATCTGGCCCGTTCCATCTCCGCACTTTGAGAGGGGAACCGTTCTGTCTTGTCTCGCCGTTGCACGTTTTTGCTTACACTAGTGGCACGTTCCATGTACGTGCGGTGTACTGTATGCAGGTCTTCCCTCCTTGCCTACGATGATGTGCAATGTGACTGCCCGCTTGCCCGCTCATTGCATTATTTGGGACGCGATGTCACGTAAGATGGGCTGCGAGGATCGGACACCGAGATTGCCATTGGAAAGTGCCTGTGTGTGTTTTTTATTATTTATTGTTTTCTCTGCCCATTTCTCATGGTTTAAATACGACCCTTTCCCTCATAGCTTTCTTTCTTCATACATCTCATCTCTCATCTTGTCATTCCCGAATCCTCCAGGCTCAATTGATATCTACTTCGTCGAAGTCTCTGCTGCCGATTGACTTAATCCAATCATACCCGATTCGTCATGATATCCCAAATCGCTACGATCTCGAGCCTCTTGGCTGCGTCCCTGTTCGCTCCCATCGTGGGAGCTGAGAGAATGACGGCCGTGCGGATTCTTCCTCTCGCAGACGACTACGTTTGGACGGTTCAATGGACGGGGCCGAGTAAATGTACTTCGTGGCCATGCGGCTACTGTACGTATTATGCCCATCATCGCCTGCCAAAACCATAGTCCATGTATTCGTGTTGCTTGCTAACATCACGTTCAATGCAGCGTATACCGTATCAGCTCCAACATATACCGGCGCGGAAGGCTCAATCCCGCTGTTCGACGCTACATGCGTAGGCACCGTCGACCAGCCATTGAAGACCTGCACCCTGCTCTCCACGCGAGCAGGTTCCGCGGCAGCGACGGTGTCGGGTAACTTCAGCACGTATGAGACGAGCGGTGTCGGTAGTGGCTTAATCGACATCACCGCGACGTGGATCGATGAGGCATCGTAAGATCTATCCTCGGTGCTTCCTCACGACTTGCTAGTTTGCTGACGATCCATTCTCACATAAAGTGGCGCGAGTAGAACACTCACGGGCGTGACGCCCATGCAGGCCAGCACCGCCAACCAGAACACATGGACGGTCCAGCCTGAGGGATGTCCGCTCACGGAGTGCGAGGGAGCAAATGCGACGAGATCTCTGCGAAGGGGTACGATTGGGATTCAGATCTAATGTGGTGGAATGATGTCTTGTTGTGACTTATCACGGCTTAATGAAAACAACAAAAGAAAGGCGGGTTTAATGGGAAGTCGGTGGGCTTGGGCTGGTCTATGGTACTATCGGTGATCAGCCTCCGGTAATAGTGGAAAGGGATGGGAAAATCTCACTTCCACACTAATGAGGAGCTGCTGCCGCTTTGGTGAAATACTGGTACGGGTTAGATAGGATAGATGGGAGGAGTTAATAAACAATCCTCGTAAGCAGAGGCATCGAATCCACACAAACCAGAGTGGCTTCTTGGCTCCGCCTCCCCGACATTTATATAATAATCCCTTTCAGTGTTCGGCAATTCCATCATCATCAGCATCATCATCTAGAGATCTATTACCATTAGCAACATACGTAACTGTCAGGGCTTCGTATACGAAGTACGGGGGGGGGGGAGCATATAGATTCTTGTTATCGCGCAAAAGTCTCAGTCACCTCTCGCAGCGCGACTGTGAGACCAATGCACTCGACAACAACCGGATAAGAATACGAAGGACTATGTAATTGAATACTTACCTGCTAGTGTACCTACATGTTGTTGAGTTGGGTACTCGCTTATCTAGGGTACCGAGAAACTGATTAACGAGAGTGTTGGGGTACCTAGGCGATAAGTTACACTCTCATCTTCATATTTTCGTGAGAAAAAGGATCTCAACAAAACGTTGCCAAGAAATTGGGGGCTGATGTACCCTACCAATGTATGCGTACGTGCCTAGGTACCTAGTAGGCCTTATAGAAATGAGTGCTTGGGCCATCTGAAAGTCCTTAATCCCGTCCTGCAGGTGGCCTATCTAGGAAGTAGGCACCTGCGAGTGTCCTATGCGTACCTACGTAGTAGGTAGGTCCAGATAGCATTAGCCACATGCGGCTCATGTACCTAGAGATCTATCTATCTAGGACTCACAAGCCACTTTTCTTTATCTGCCCTGTTGCTGCCTATTAGAATCGGGTGGGGCATTTGGAGGCCCTGTAGGCTCACCTAGCCAATCAATTCCAAAGCCAGCCCTACAGAGCAACCTCACCTCATCCCGCGCCGTGCTCAGCACAATTGCCTTGTCTGCAAGTTCACACCATTTTATATATACTACGAGGCACTGGGTACTTATCAGGCGACGAAATAAATAAAACTGCCCAACTGTGAGATCCAGAACTTTCCTTTTTAGTGCGATCACGACTACGTAGTGCCACAGTCTGTCATCCTTAGTCCATTATTAATTGTAGCCTACCCGTTACCTACCGGTTCCAAGTTCCCTGTTCCCGGTTCCCTGTTGCCCACCTGAGTCCTACCGGTGTCCTGATTCCTGAGCGCCTGATACCCAATTCGTACGCCTGACGGTCCATGTCTAGGAAACCCAATCCAACTGTTTTGTTTCAGGCGTCCGCGATCAATCGCTCGCCTATCACCATTCGAGAGATGTAAGCCCTCGCATTGTCAACTGCAATTGATTAATTGGATTCCTCGCGTGAATAGGGACTGCCTACCTTGCTTCTCCATCTTAGCCTTCCCTTTTCTCCAACGCAGGTCGTCTTCTTCATCCCTGTCGTCTGAACTGCAGCAAGGGCAGAAGTCGTATTTGCCGAGGCTCAATTCATAGTGGGATGTCGACTCGAAATCCGGAGTCGGGAGTCTTGGGATCATGGGCGCGGGGGGCAAATGACCCCACTGCCTTTCACCGGCGTGCAACCTTTTAGGCAAAGGATTATTGTACCCGCCGCAATGGTGGAGCTCACCGGTCATGTCCCCGTTGCCTGAAGCCCCTCTGGCAAGGTAGTCCTCTAGCTCCCCCCTGGGCATATCCCTTCGGTGTCCTACAGCACCTTGCAATCTTTCCGGCGAGCCAGCTTCCACGTATACCTTATCACCGAACCTCACAATCTTCTCACGTCTCCTCTGTGACGTCGATAATTTTGTGGATCCCAGAGACTCTAGTGTGCTTGACCTTGACAGTGTTGGTCTCTCCCAGCTCCTCTGCACTTGGGTGCTCTCATCTTGGGCTTTGGATTTGGACCCCCTTTGTCTCTTTGGCTCGAAAGGAGCGAGCTCAAGCGAAGACCTTGACCTGGGAGTAGTGGCATCACTATACAATGCTGACTCATCTCGCTGGCTTCTTGAGTACGAATAGCTGGGGGGATGTGATGGCCTGTATCTCCTCTCCCGATGCACCAGAGACTCGTGCAGTGAAGCATTCACATCTGCAGTTGATCAGCCCATGGAAAATTCAACTGCGAATATGCAGATCTGGGAATTTGGTCCTACCCATAGCCCTATAGTCTGAGAAACTGCCTCGAGGCCCTTGAGCACGATACATGATGGAGTCTTCATCACCATATCGTGGATAAAGGGACTCTCTCAGTATTCCCTGGCTATCTGTTGAGATAGTTAGCCTTGGTCAGGAGTATGGATTCTCATGATGAGTTGACTGACGTGGCGGGGCAGACATATGGGCTTCTAAAGGTATGTATATGTATTCCTTAAATTATTCTCTATTGATTTGATGGAATCCAGCGGGTTTTAGCGGTTTTTTGATGACTTCTTGATGAATTCTTCTTATGAAGAAGAAGAAGGGAAGAGCGTGGGAATATGAGTCCAGGAGAAGGGTGGGCTTTTATGGACGTGGGCGAGGCAGGGTGCCAGTCTGCCCACACTCGCCTCGATTACCCCTCATGGACCAATCAGATCGCTGCTCCTTCGACTTACACCCTGCATGCAACTACCTCCCACCTACCACACTACCTCCGTACGGAGGATCGACACCTGGTACTGCATTATTATTATTTCTTATCATTCCTTTTTTTTTCCCCTCCCCAGTGTCATGTCTTTGGGAGGGTCAATTCCCTTGTTCAACTGATGTAACCCAAGGCCACCGCCCGAGCGAGCGAGAGTCATCCCGGTGCACATATACAGCGCATTTGACCCAATCCCCTAGGCGGCTAAGTATAGCACCCCGAGACTGCTCGTCCTCTGGGTCTCATAGAATTTCTGGGCCCGTACTATCCCATTCGTTCTATGCATCATATCAAATTAGTCGTCTTACCTACTTGCATCTTTTTAACCCTCCTCCCCATCCCATTACGGCTATGCACCCCTTCTTTTCTTCTACCTAAGGCCTTTTATTGTCATCCATGTTTCACTTCCTCCCCCGCACGAGTTTACCTGCATGCACACATTTTTAACTCTCTTTGCCTTGTTATCTCCTTTTTTGCATCACCCCATTCTCAATATTCCCCAAGAACTGACTCATATCTTTCACCTCTCTAAGGTGCTAAGCAGCCACTTATCAGCTATATTATAACCTATCAATACCACTTCCCCCTAGTTATAATGCATGCCCAGGTGCTCCACATCTTCCTAGGTCTGTCCCTATAGGCTTCGATTAGACACGATGCTTCATCACGTCCTTACTATTATATGTCATCTTACTACACTTTTAGACAACAAAGGTAATACTTTATATGGAGTCTACTCTTCTGGACATGAGCAAGCATAATATGTGTCATCTATTCGTAAAGCCCAGTTGCCTGATTTATTGTGCACATTCTTATTTTCGCAGCCTAATCATAGAATTCTTTTCTACCTAGCCTCAGCTATCTCAGGTGTCACTTAGGAGATGGGTGGGATGACATCCCATATTGATCGATTTCACTAAGACGAGAGATAACACTCGAAGGGACGCGATTCTAGTAATTCCAATGCCAAATCCAGATACAATAGGCTTGTGACAAGAAACCGGGGAATTCGGAAACAGGGGCCGCTTTGGGCGACCCGCTGCTGCACAGATACTGCTAGATAGGAAGGATTGTGGCCAATCGATTTATCAATTAATTGATTAATGACTCATACAAACCAGAGGGAGGCAGGCAGGAAGAAAAAGAAAGTATCTTGGGGCAAGTTGCTAGATGGTGATGATGATGATGATGATGGGGGTCGGGAGAATGGTAAGTAACTAAAAATTAGGATGACAGTCCTAGGTAGGGATCCAAGTCGGGGTCCCACCCCTGCTTCCCTCCACCGCCATACGGATGTTGATTGGATGCGACACAGTAATTAACGTCGTGTTGCGGGGCATCACGTGATGCGAAGAACGTCTGTGTGATGACAAACAGCAGTGAGTTACACAACCTACCTAGGGTCCTTGAAAAGCGGCCACAGAATAGTGGCAGCATGCGCGCACTAGTGCACCATCGATGACCCCGGCCCGCCCCACTCCTGCTTTTTGTAACCCATGCTTCTGCATATGCATCTGCCGTTGAGATCTCGTCTGTTGGCTTCTATTCTAAACATTGGTGGCTCTAGGTATAATAGTAGTAGCTCATTACCTGGATCAATCTAGCTATAGGGGCTACTACTACATTACTCGAGGAAGCAAGTGTACCCAGTTCGTTATCAACCTAGAAGCTGCAAGGCGGACGTCGCTCTGGATCTTACATACCGTGAATATAAATGAGCAGTAGTCTTGCCTAGCAACTACTATTGCCAGTCGGACTATCACGACTTACGGACCAAAGAGGCATATCCTTTTTAGAAAGAACCCCCTTGCGGGCCACGGTAGCCAAGGACGAGGGGATTCAGGGCTCCTCGTGCGACAATAAGAATACATACATTACAAACCCCTATACTAAACAACAAGATCCTAACATAGACCTATAAAAATGAGCCGTAAAGCATCCCTTGCACAATTAACCAGGGAAAAATAACTAATCTAGCATACTTGATATCGAATAGGAAAGCAGCAAAAATAAAACATACAACACCCGGGATTCGCTGGTCGTCACCGACCCAACTACTGATCGAGCGGTACTTGGCTTAGCTAAGGGGGAGCGGACGGGACCCCGCGTTTTCCAAGTCCTATGGTCGTATGTAACAGAGCGTGGTCCAAATTCTATTAATATACAGAGTACATTAGTGGAATGAAAACTGTACACTGGTTTAAAGCTCATCACTCTAACACAATCTATTAGTAGACAGCTAATAAATCCACTGCAGAGGTATATTATAAAAATACCCTTTATCCCTAAATATCTGTATATGCCTATTCAAAGTAATCATGCACGAAAATTGATCTTTACCTAAGTAGGTACCTAAGTCTTATATAAGTATTACCAACCATGTATTTAGTTGCAAGATGCATTAGCCTCCATATGTACCTGTCAAAGTGAGGCTCTCATGCACGCCAGCAACGGACGACCTAGTAGGCCGGCCTGTCGCTACAGCGCTGACGCAGAGAGCACAGCCAAACGGTCCCCTCGCTCTTGGATATTTAACAGGGGATAAGCGACCATGCAGTGCCAGATTTGGCTGATGCTTATGACGACCGCATGCCTAACCTAAGCTATATTCGGCGCGTACGGGTGCTTACCTATTGCGTGGATCGTCGAGCGACGCCAGGTATAACTTGGCAACAACCGACAGGTCTCTAACCCCTGTCACAAATACTTCGGTACCGTATAAACCCGTCGCTTTTGGAATCATCTATTATTGACTTTCCCGCCATCGTAAGAATAATTTCTTAATATTCTGTGGAACTTTTCTTACCTCATATGTGGTAGGGTGTTCATATCAATTTATATGTTACATGTGTCGTAAGAACATCCCAATGCAGCAGAGCAATTACCAAACATCAAATGCCTACTTACAAGTTGCTCGTCGATAGGTATAGGAGCGTTTTGTTTTGTCAGTACCAACCGCGTCGATATCGTTTATCAATTCTATTCATTATCCTCTACCTCTCTTAATATTCAATTTCGTTTATGACTTATCAGTACTATCAGTGCTATCCCCATTATTTCAGGTCATACAACCGTTAGTTCGACGGCAACAGAGCACTCTACCCGTTACCCACATTAGAACGGTCGGAGTGAACAATCCAATGTTGTAGGCTTGTAGCGTGGGATCTGGCATAGTGGACATTGTTTCTCAATCTCCCAGATCCGGCTTCAGGACGACTTCCGCCCCCAAGTTTGAATTATGGGCATATGACACTTTCTCGACCCAGTCAGGTCCTTTTTAAGGTTCGTTAGAAGCTTGTCCAACTCGTGTTGCGTTCTCATCCCATCGACGCCACCTTTAAGCACTATTCCCTTCAATATTTGGCTAAAAGTCACATAAAACTCGGCATGTTCTCTAGCGACCCAATCTGAAGCTCTAGGACCGAACAGAGGGGCGCCACAATTATAGCTTTTGGCATCGCAATCTACAAGCCCAGCTTGCGTCATGTAGCTAACAGTAGCCAAAGGGATACTGCTCTAGTGTTAGGATAGAATCTGATAGCACACAAACATACGACACCGGCTAATCTACTTACTTCGATTCTATATTTGCACTCTCTAAGAAGTTGTAATATACCTTCTGTACTTGGAATAAGCCCTCGCTAGGTGGCTCGGCGCTTGCTAGTACTGCAGACGCCTCAACCCAGACCAGCCAGCCCCCAGGTCGAAGGAGCGATAATAGGTTTCGAACGAGAGGCACACAATGATCTTTCTTCGCAGCCAGGACGAAGTGACGCAAGTGGACGACGTCAAACCGGTTTCTGAATTCCTCCGGGAAAGGTTCATACGCATTTCCAAAGCTTAGCCTGACATTTGGGGGCAGCTCCTCCAACTCTGGGAACTTAGACACGTCGAAGTCAAGACCAACCAGCTCGGCTGATACGGGCAGGGTTTTGGCGAGCTCTTTGAGCCAGATGCCCGTGCCCGTAGCGACATCGCAGATTCGCGGCGAAGGGTTCTCCGCTAGCTCGTTGGCGATGTGCAGCGGTAGCAGTTCGTTGTTCATTACATCGTCGAAGAAACGATGCTGGAAATCCAAGCGACCGCTCTCTTTTTTGATTCCATTATCGGTAGACTCGTTCAGCATATATGGTGTATTGTCGGCCATGATTTCTGTGCCCATTCATGTTTTGCCGGCGTCTATTACGCTGGAGAGAGGTTGGAGTTCATGCCGCAAATGGAGGGCGGGGTCGGGCCCTCGCTTAATATGCTGACATTTAAGGTCCCCTGTTTTGTGTGAATATTCAGCTGTCAGTCACGCATACGAATAAGCAATGCTTCTCCTTCTTACGGAAAACGTGCTGCACGTGTAGCACATAAACACTCGCGACGTGTTATTGGGGGACGAGGTGGTGGTCGTGGACTGCTTTTCCAGCTCAAATCTAGAATTAGCAAGCAACGCCAATCTATGATAACCTTGACGACAACTTTTAAGCCAAGAAGCCAATGGCTATGGCGCAAGCGGAATGTTTGGTTGACTGACACAGTTGAGAAAGAAATCGCTAGATAGGTTCACATTCGGGTAAGACCGACGTTTCATGATTCGAGATTCTAGTCCAATCGGGAGGATGTCTAACCTCGTAATACATGATGTAAGGGATGCCCAAGATATAGAGATTTCAGGTGAATAGGTAACACCCTGGTGTGTGCCTATTAGACTTCGTCTATATATTCAGGCTATCCCTCCCAACTACCTGTTGGAAAGACTAGGGGTCATGTTGACCAATATACCCTATGGCTACTGACCCCTTTCTACCTACCTGCTATGTGACTGCGTAGGCTATCCATTCACTCTGGGACACACAACCCTGACAAGAGACCACTCGATAGCGTCAAGAGAGAATCTTGTCGGATACTTAATCTCTTCAGGTAGCTGAATCCAGAGTCCGTCGCTCTTCCTCTTTACACCCACTGCTTTCTTGTGTATTCATACTACTTAATCGTGCTTTTACTAACCTAAATCTGCACAACCTCATCATATACTTGCTATATTCACATAACTTCCAACCCACCTACTCGAAAATAAATCTTTGATCTTTTTACAGAATACAAACCCTGTTCTAGAAAGTGGCTAGGAAACGGCATTAGTAGCCCATCAAAGACAAAGCCATATTGAGTGCCCAACGACAATGAACGATACGTCCCCTACGGACTCTTCGACCATGGCCTCTGACACCTTCCCTCAGTTTTCCAAGCTTCCACCCGAGATTCGTTTTAAGGTCTGGAGACTCTTGGGACTACCAATGATGCGCCGTAAGCATATATTTTCCTATCACCGTCTCCGGTATAGATGAAATAGAAGGATACACCCCTTCCAGCTCATTATCATCACTTCCCAGTGCCGGTGAATGTACTGGGAAAATAGCTTTGGTTCTGACTTCGTTGCCCGTATAGATGAAGTATACCCTGACAATGTGGTGTCTTGGCCAAATCTTGAAGGAAAAACAAAATGCAAAAATTCATCCGAGTTGCTCTAGTGAATAAAGAGGCCGCACGGGAAGTATTTCATAGACATGAGAAGCTGAGATTTCTATTACTGTGGAATGGTCGGACATCCACATTGGTGGATTGGAATTTGGATTTATTTATCAATATGAAGATCGGTCGCAACATCTTTGGAGGGACAGAATTAACGGAAAAAATGAAGAACATAGCGCTTGACATAAGTTGGCCTAGATGGGTATTACACCTACCAAAATTATTGTTATATCAATCGAGAAAACATTGTATGGCACCGGTCTTTTGCCTTAGGCACCAAACATCTTATCTCGATTCCTATCAGAATGAGCAGCCCGCAGATGCGTTTGAATCAGTAGAACGAGTCACTCTCACGCCTGGATTTGGCAGGACTATTTACCCTTCGAGGTGCAACGGTTGCCGAATGCATGATCATAGTGGATTCGCGCCTAGAGCTTTAACGTTAGATAGATATAATGTTGTACCTGCACCGACAAACGAGCACGGTATATACACTGCATTGATACCGCAAAGTATGCTTACAGCGACCCGAGCCCATCGCTAGTGATCAGGTGTCGTTGCAATGATGGGAATAGGTGTGAGGAACAGCAAATGACTTTTACCGAGTGGGCTGAATGGGCTGTTCTACAAATGAAGAATCGATATCTTCCTCAACTTATTGGACGCAAGGTAGAGCGTTATATGGGGATACGATCATAATCTCCAGCTCCAGATAAAGATTGGACGATCATTGAGCATGGAGGCGAAAGGTAATATCCTGACTTGAAGTTGGAATTTCTGAGGTAGTACGGGTAAGATTTAGGGGTGGATGGATTAAGCTTGTAATAGAGCTTTTGGGGCGGACCGTCTTAAGTAGCCACATGTGGCTATATATACCAGCAAGACCAGCAACCTTCGTTGGTATTTATTAACTAGTTAGTTAGCTAGTTATTCTATTCTGCCAACAGGAGCTTAGTTGAATCCTGCTCCTACTACTTTCTTTGCGCCAAGCCTACCATAAATTTTCGAGCGACACGGAATCCAAGTTTATGAATAATAACCAACACCCCTGTGGATATGAATAGGTAATTTTCACCCCTTGGATATCTGGGATCTACGCTTCTGGGACCCGCGGGCCGTGGTTTCACCTACCTCATCGTCGATGGCGGGAAGGCTGGTTTGCTGTTCGCAGAGGATGATCTCACTGGGACAATAGTACGTACGCCTTAAGCTAGCTCCTCGGCCGTGGACGGGAAGTCGATAGGGGAAGGACCGGACCAAATGGATTGTCCGGACGATGTAGGCAGAGGTAGCAGGCGTGCTTTAAAATATCACCTCTTCTTCTTTACTACCAAGATTTTTAAATATCGTTCCGTTACCTCAGTAATTACATACTACGTATACAAGTATAAGAGTTTGACTATATGCCATTTTAAGCGGTGTTTGAGGCATTGTGGGTACGCCGGCGAGTTAGCACCGCCACACAAGGAACATTGCACTTGCCACGATAGGTATCGCGCGAATGAGGCTGAAGCTTTTGTTCTTTCACTTAGGTAATCCACTTTAGTCTATCGCGAGCACCTACCTATGCACTCTTCAATCCCTATTACATCGTTTGCCCGCCCACCTATTTTGAATCGCGCCCTTGCGCTTTATTACTAACAAGGCATCTAAGACTTGCGCTCTTGCTCGAGTACGCGACGCGCAATCATTCACGATGGGTGGCAAGAAGCGCAAGCATCCCGACGTCGATGAGCTCCTCCATCGCCCCTGGTGCTACTACTGTACGCGTCTTCTGCCGTGTGTATACTGTAATAGATTCTAACCGTGCTGCAGGTGAAAGAGACTTCGAAGATTTGAAGCTGTTAATCTCACATCAAAAAGCGAAGCATTTCAAATGCGATCGGTGCGGTCGGCGGTTGAACACAGCTGGAGGTATGGAGAGCGTAACTTCGGCCTGTGAACCTTAGGCGCAATAGACTGACAGCTATCTATCTTATCTGTGTAGGTTTGTCTGTTCATATGAACCAAGTCCACAAGGAATCGCTATCGTCCGTCGAAAATGCACTCCCCAACAGGCAGGGTCTCGATGTCGAGATCTTCGGTATGGAAGGTATCCCGGACGAAATAGTCCAGCAACACAACCAGCGAATCATACAGAATTTCTACCAGGCACAGGCCGAGCGGTACGCCGCCACCGGAAACCCTCCACCGGGCCAGAGCGATAAGCGGCCCGCGAAGAAGATTAAGGCTGAAACAACCGAGGAGATCAAGAAGCGCTTAGCCGAACACCGAGCACGGTTGGCTGCGCAAAAGAACGCGAACGGAGCCAACGCCGCGCATACGCCGCCCCAAGGACTTCCCGATGGACACAGCCCTGGGCAAAGCGCATCACCTGGTGCTTTTGTATGTTTTAAACACGACTCAGGTACCATTACAATACTAATCAAGCCGGTAGAACTCTCCATTCCACCCACCCGGTGCCCAATATCCCGGGTACCCGAACCAACCACAGTATCCTCACGCATACCCCCCATCGAATCTCCCATCGCGGCCAGGAAGTAATGTCCCGGCTGCCTCGGGTCTCCCTCAACGGCCTGGCCAGCCTGGTTGGCCGGCCAATGCCCCAGCATCCGAGGAGCTCGTACCAAGCGCCGCCCCGCAGCAAGGCGATGACATCGACCAGCTGATCAGAATGGCCGAGGCCGGCATCAGGCCACCGAAGAAGTCAGAGACTCCCGCTGGTACGGAGGAAGCGGCACAGGAGAAGAAGTCGAAGAAAGAGAAGGACAAGAATGTACAGATGATATACGAGGACGAGCTCAGCCCGGAGGAGAGGATTGCCATGATGCCGAGATATGCTTTCACCTCCGGAGCCGCGGCTGCTTAGGTGTGGGGTGGTGAGGAGGGCGCAATGTGTATGATAAAAAAAATTGTGGGACAAATGGACTAATCATTGAGCGTTTTAATACTGACTGGGAACTGAATATAGGCGTCGCCGAGAAAGGGGTTGCGGTGTGAAGACGCTGCGGAATCAGTCTAGGCTGAGTAGTATTCGAGCGTCGGTTATACTCTTATCCTCTACATCACAGATAAATCATGTTAGCTTAAGGTGATAATAGTGTATAGTTGCCACTTAGGCAGAAGCCATGTTGTCCGGCACTTGTTCCAAGACTCAAACACGAGTCTGAGTGAGAACGATTCTTCATTAGTCTATTGCTGGATGCGTATGTAGAGGTCTTCTATATTTCTTCGATTGTGTTCCTGTTTCATGCGAGAATGGGATCAATTACCACGACCCTAAATTGTACAGTTATATGACGTTGTCAAAAGCTAAGCACGATCTATTAGGGATAAATATATTTAGAGCGAAGGTAGAGCCCGGCTTGATGAAGTAGACAGAACCCGGTAATGAGAGGCTCCGATTACTTTATATGTATAACATATATGCAGCCTAAGCCCTACCCAGTTCGGTAGACGCTGAACTGTCGCTCGGGAGCTTATTAATTTTTTTTCTTTCTCAAATGTTTAATTCAGGGTTAAGAAAGCCGTTTAGATGTTGGAATTTCTACAGACTGTCGTTCAACTATTTACTGAATGCAGCGAGGTTTGTTCGGAATTTCCTAATCCTGCAGGGACTGCAATGCGCATAGACAGGTATTTGATGAATCCTTTTTATTGGAGATCCTTGAAAGGGGGTTGGATTAGGATGGATTGGATTACCACTTATGCTGTAATCTATGTAACCTCGATGTTACACTGTGACGTTGGCATCTCGCGGTTTGGAAGCGGAGCTTCACTAAGTTGCATAGAGTAGTCGATGACTTAGAGCTGGATTAGCTCTTTTTGTCACAAGTTGTGCAGTATCACATGTACGTGGCATTTCTACCTCAACCACCAATGATTACTACCGAGAAAAGGAAAAAAAAAAAAAAAAAAAAGAGAGAAAATAACTATATAATAATAATAATCATGCTATGTTGGAATGGAGTCAAGCTGTGGGTCGTTTTATGGGTCTTGTTTGACTCTTTTTAGCATGGCATGTGATTGCCGAGGCATAGGAAACCGAAGTTGACAAGAACTCAAGAGAACAGGCATGTACATATCTAGTTGGGTAATTGGAAATATAGAGTGCAGTTGTGGTAGTCGTGGTTGTATCTGTAATATTTCTAGAATCAGTCAAGTTGCAAAATCAATTCGGCTTGTTGCGGCACAACCTAGTTGCAGTACTGGTCAAGAGACTCTTCAAATGACGAAAGAAACAAAAGGTCAGGCAGTCACGAGCGTTTCGCTGCAGTTCAACAGTTGTACTATGTTAAACCTGTGAGCCAATCGGAGCCGTCGTTGGACCTCGTGTGGCATGTCTTGGACTTTCCTGTAGTCGGTAATGTACCTGAGTATGTACGGAGTACATGTTAGACCGTTATCTAATGATTCTTCCTCTTTGGGACAAGCTGCGAGCAATAGTGCTTTGGTGGCTACGTCACAACCACTATAACTTGCCCATAAATTGCCCATACTTAGCGATCCAGAACCTGCAAACCCCAGCAGACGGTCTGCCGAGCCTAGCTCAATGCCGTATATAGGTACATCTATACCATTCCGGGTAGGCACCTAAGGTAGTAGTGTAGGTACAGGTATCTCAACTGCTGACTGACAACCTAAGCTTCTTTGAAGGTCAGGCGTCCTACAGCATTATTGTTGTACCTAGCTCAGGCACACTACCTACCTACCTACGACAAGGCCGCGATCCTTCATTCCTCAGTTCGCGAGTTTCTCACTTCCTCCCATGACAATGCTGTCGTGGTCGCACACAGAACCTGACCTGTTTATTTTGCTTACCGCTACTCGGTAATAGCTAGCGCATGCGCATGCGCTTGAGTATGTCTGGTCCGTCAAGCATCACCATCAAGCACCCACGCCCCAATCCCCCCCATTCGCCTCAACAATTCCATTCCATCCTACTGACCGCACTTACACTTACTTACACGACGCACAGCTCAGCTGCTGACGCTTAAACTGCCTTGGATATAGATCTTGTACATATATAGGTACACACACACACATAAACCCACCTATTCGTATACATCTTTCCATATTCCTCATATCTTCTTCTACATACAAGCTTCCGTTGCGCTTTTGTACATCGCCCTCTCTTCTCCTCTCCCTCTCCTCCTCCCCTCTCTCTCCCCCTCCAATCCGCCTCTTACGCTCTTTTCCTCCTCGCACTTCCCCCCTCGCTTCTCGATATTGACGACCTTCTCCCTCGCTCCACCCCTTCCGGCCCTTGAACGATGCAGTACGTCCGAAATATTAGTGATTCAGTGTCCACCGCTTGGAATTCGATCAACCCCGCCACATTGAGCGGTGCCATCGATGTTATAGTAGTCGAGCAAGAGAATGGCGATCTGTGCTGCTCGCCCTTCCACGTTCGCTTCGGCAAATTCTCCTTATTGCGCCCTTACGAGAAGAAGGTCGAGTTTAAGGTCAATGGCGTCAAGCAGGAATATGCCATGAAACTAGGCGAAGGGGGAGAGGCCTTCTTCATCTTCGAGACCTCGGACAACATTCCCCAGAGCTTGCAAACCTCCCCTCTCGTATCACCCGAAACTAGTCCAAATCTGGCCCCCGCCGAGCGGGCTGGTGGTGTGTCCAGCAGCCTCCAGGAGCCTGACCTCTTGCAGCTCGATGGTGAAAGTGCGAGGCCTAGGGGTTCGACTACCGCAAGACCCGGTCTTGCCGTTCTCCCACCCCATCAGTTACGTTCGGGTTCGTTGCCACTTTGCGGAAGCGCAAAGTATACAGGATAATTGCTAATCCATGTCGTATAGGTGTCTCGGCGCCTACTGTCTCTTCCCCCGAACTAGATGGAGGACGCCCAAGTTCTAGAAATTGGCTTGACGTGCCAGCTCGACGTAGCCCTTCTGCCGACTCGGCGCGCTCTCCCGATTTACCTGACCAGCACGAGTCGGCCGACGAATCATGTGGGGATAGCCCATCTCCCTCCCAGAGATCACGCAGCCCTCCACCCCTCGGTCCAGTGGAAGCCATACAGCGTGCCATGACTCTTTCTCAGGAGTTAGCGGCTGTAAATATTCCGACTCGGGTATCAGATACGGGGGATTTGATGCTCGATATGGCCTCGTATAAGGGAAGTGAGGAGGACGCTATCAAAGCAGAGATCCTCGCGCGCAAGATCTTATCTGAAGAGTTACAGGGTGACTATGACATTGGCGCATTGTTTGGGATGGATGAGGAGGGCAATCTTTGGATATATAGTAGCGAAGAGGCAAAAGAGGCAGCCATGAAGAAGACTGTCGCATCCCTTCGACCGGCGCCGACATTAGCCATCGATGCTGTTTCAGATCCTGGTTATGCTAGTGACGACTCAACAACGTCTTCACGAATACCTGCTCACCGCCGCAGCGAGTCTGACGTCGGTCAAAGCTCAGTGCATACTCCGCCTACTACTCCAGGCTCAGCTTCATCAGCAAGCCATAATCAAAGAAGCTATGCCAAAACCCTTCGTCTGACTAGTGACCAGCTGAAGGCTCTTGGCTTGAAACCGGGCGAGAACTC
Organism: Xylaria sp. FL1042; assembly: GCA_022495085.1. Lineage (NCBI taxonomy): Eukaryota > Fungi > Ascomycota > Sordariomycetes > Xylariales > Xylariaceae > Xylaria > Xylaria sp. FL1042. The sequence goes on from MU380297.1 coordinate 58,524, forward strand.
TATGAGTTTTACCGTGAATCGGGCGACCTGCAACGCCAACATGTTTCTCTGGAGGCACGACATTCCAGTAGTAATTTCGGATATTGACGGTACGATCACGAAGTCGGACGCACTTGGTCATGTATTGAACATGATTGGCCGCGACTGGACGCACGCGGGCGTCGCGAAATTATATAGCGACATCGCCGCAAATGGCTACAACATTATGTACCTGACGAGCCGATCAGTTGGTCAGTCTGATACCACAAGGGCTTATCTTAACGGTATTGTCCAAGACAGCTACCGCCTGCCGAAAGGTCCAACTATCCTTTCTCCAGACAGGACAATGGCTGCATTGAGACGCGAGATCTACCTCAGAAAGCCTCATGTGTTCAAGATGGCAACGCTTCGTGATATTCGAAGCTTATATGGGCCTGAAAACCACTGCTTTTACGCAGGATTTGGCAATCGTCTGACGGATCAGATCTCATACCGAACGGTGGATGTCCCGCGAAATCGTATCTTCACCATCAATTCGAATGCAGAAGTCTCCTTGGACTTGCTGAGCTTGAACAAGTTGAAGCTCAGTTACGTCAACATGGGAGAGGTTGTTGATCACTACTTCCCACCTGTTAGCACGTTGGTTAAGGGTGGCGGGGTCGAGTATACCGACTTCACATTCTGGCGAGACACACCACTCGAATTGGATGAATTCTCGGCTAGCGGGTCAGATCTGGACAACCAGACTGATGCGGATGAAGAAGATGAGGATGTGGGGGAGATGGGCGATAGCTTCCTCTCCCGCGGGGATGACGACGATGCCGATGCAGGCGATAGCGTCCGGAGTGGCGATTATGAGGACGAAGAGGAAATGATCGACTCAGCGGTCTATGAGAGACCTGACGACGCCGATAACGAAGAGGAGGACGACGAAGAGGACGAATATGAAGAAGAGGAAGAGGAGACGGGGGAATATAGCGAAGACGAAAACGACACTACAGACATACAGCCGGGTCCGCCTAGGACGGCGATGCAAGACACGAATGCTCAGCTCATGACTGGCATGAAGAATTTGGGGATCCAGAAGAAAGGCTAAGAGTTTGAATGACGCTGAATAAGTCCTCATACCCATCTGCCTCATGGCGTATCAAGCGATCCAAAACATCAACAAGGACACAAATCATGTCATATTTCATGGTACAATGGGATAACCTCATTGAACAACACATGGTGTCAGCCATGCATCTCTGCATTAGAATTTTTCGGTTTTACTACTACTCTGGGGCTGATCATCGAGCCAAGCTGATACCTCGCAAGGCATCGTAAGCTATCTTGGCTCCTCTGTCTCCTAATATTGCATAGCGCAAGGCGTTTGTTTTTTGTTATTCTTTCTTCGTTTGAAAGCGGGGGTGCAAAAATATCTCTCGGTTTGTTGGGTATGCTGCATCCTGATTAGGAGAAATACATAGCTGGGAAGCGGAAATAAATTCTCAAAGATAGATAGAGTAATGTACAATGACGACAATTGTGAGCATCGTTCCCTTTTTATATCTGTCATGGAATGGTCATCTTGTGTGTATTGTTGTTGTAGAGGTGATGGAGGGACCTAGTGTCCTGACACTGTGACTACTCCATATATATGCCTACAATCTCATTGCATACGCTGCTAGTTGCTGGACATGTGATTTTCTCGCTATAACCAGGGCGTATGTAGTTATAGGAATCCATGACTTTTTTTACGTCGTCTTGTTAGGTGGGAGTTGATTATTGATTGATTCTTTTCTATCATGACTAACGTATGAGGTCGAAACGTTTGGGGGTTTTGAGGAAGAATGGTATTGTAGAATCAAAGCTTATCTGAACGCCAAACACCTGATTTATCCATACCCTCTACCCAAGCTTTGAAAATTTGGACGGAATCCGAGTGGGAACGAGATGAATGTCCGTCCGCCTTCTCCGTAATCGAAAAGGGTATGTATGTATGTATGTATGTATGTATGTCTGCTGTATGACAAGAGGGCTCGTCTGGTATCTGTCTAGTTTACCCATCTTCGTCGTATAAGGGATACCTGAAGATAGCAAGAGATAGATGAATAAGTAGACAAGATGATGAATGAACGGATTCATCGTAACGCACGCATGTATGTATGTATGCATACGTGCACATCATCATTCCATGCCCTCCATATCTTCATCGCCCATATCATCACCCAAGAACTCATCAAGTCCACCACCGTCTTCTTCTTCCTCGTCGTCTTCCTCCTCGCCTTCTTTATCCTTACTCTTCCTCCTCTTCTTCTTCTCCCCTTCCACACCCTCCATCGCGTCATCATCGCTTCCAACTTCGACTCCTCCCTCCTCCTCCTCCTCCTCCTCCTCTTCGTCTTCACTACTCCCGTCAGCAGCACCAGCACCACCCCATTGACCCCGCAACCCCCAGCTCTGCCCGCTAAGCACGAACCGCTCGTTAGGGAGGCGCACGCCCCACTCGTTGGCGAGGATCCGGGGCAGCGCGACTTTGTTGCGGTCGCGCGCGAGCTCCTGCAGCCACTCCTTGCTCGCGCCGCCACCGCCTACACCCCCGCCTGCGCCCACGCCGCCGCCACCCGCGCCGCCCCGGAATTGGTAGGCCTGGCGGCTGGCGATGGCGATGTTCACGGCGCTCGTGCTCACGCTCGCGTCGCCGCCAGGGGGCGCAACGGGGATCGCGCCGCTCGAGGCGGAGGGCTTGGAGCCCGCGTGCGAACTGTAGGGGTCGCCGGAGAGATGCAGCGCGTCGTTGAGGATGCTGGAGGTGTGTCTGTAGGCGAAGTCGAGGAGGAGGAGGGGCACGCGGTTGTCGAAGGAGGTTACGCCTTGCGAGGTTAGGAGGAGCTCGATTGTGCGGGCGTCGCGGGGGCGAGGCTCGGCTGTTGTTGTTGTGGGCGAGGAGGGCGCGGCGCCGGGGGGTTGGGGGGGTCCTGTGCCGGTTGTGGATGTTGTTGTTGTGGCTTGGGTGTTGGGTATGGTCGTGCTGCCGCTTGCTGTGGTGTTTTGTGTTGGTTGGGACTGGGGTTGTTGCGTTTGGGATTGTGATGGGTTTGTCGAGGATGAGCTTGGCGGGATGCCGTTTGTTTGGGCTGTTGTTGCCATCTTCGCGATGGGTGTAGTTGGAGGATGCGAAGGAAGGATGTGTATGTATGTATGTGTGTGTGCAGGCAATTGGAGGCGCTGCACACTTGTGCGCAAGTTGGCGATGTGCACGATTTCGAAGTAACTGATGCTTGGTCTCAGATGCCGCGAGATGTGATTATTATGCGGTCAAGATATCGATAAATGCGAGGGTGCAACGCGCGGATCAACGATGTATCTGTCTTGTGTGCAGAGGAGATCTAGGCTGTGGGTTGTTGTAAAGGATGGAGAATCGGAATGTCAACCTTAAGGCCGGCCAGGTTAAATGGCGGTTGCTGGCGTGGTAAGTAAGTACCTAGGTACATCGCCCTATCGTCTCTCTAATCTTATCAGTAGAGACAGGGATATATGTGGGTAAGTACCTAGGTACATATAGTATAGATACCTAGGTAGACTTGGCATGGAGGGGCATTTTTCACCCCCGCCATCATTGGTCACGGCAAAAAGTTGACAGCCGATTTAGGAACAACTTGGATGGGGGTTGCATCATGATAGTCCCATTACTTAGATCTAGATTATTTTTTCCCTTTTGCTATATTGACTCACCTACAGCCCCAAGTGAGGAAGACATCCTTTGGATAGTCCACACATCCCCTCGAACTTGACGGGCCCATTGTCATGGAAAATATCCTTCCACTGCCCTTCCTCATCTCTGTGGCCGTCCCGCCGGGATTGGCCTCGAGTGAAGGCTTGAGTCGAGAAGAGGTATTCTGTCTGGGCTGTGTTTTTTTCGATGCCACTCCGAAAAATCTCGGGAAGCTCTTGAATTTTCTGCGGAAACACAACGCCGAGCTGCAGGCCTTCTTCGACGGAACGGCGCTGGAGTCCCGAGATGACATTATCTCTCTCTTGGACAACGGTGCTCGTAAAGTCTTCGTCCAGCCTCAGCGGTTACCTGACTTCTCAGAGTATGGGGAGAGGATCGCCCCAGTTGTCACGAAGCTGAACGAGATCTCTGGCTCTGAAAAACAGCTGCTTCTCAAGGACTTCGATCAGCGGAATTGTGATGTCGCTGGCTTCTTAGCATCTACCAAGGCCGAAAAATTCCCATCCCTGTTCATCAAGCCTATTGCAGATATCATCTATGAGCATTTCGTAGACATCTGCTCACAAGTAAATGCGATTCCTGTCATACCGTCTACACAGTTAACTACGAAAAAGGACGAGGCGGAGAAGAGGCTCTACATTCCGACGTTGTTCTCAACGTCTTGGAAAACAGACCGACCGGACAAGTTGCTGCCTACCGTCGTCTGTGATGAGCGTGGTACTGCACTAGGCTTAGTATATAGCAGCGAGGAGAGTGTCGCCGAGTCACTGAGAACACAGACCGGTGTGTATCAAAGCCGAAAACGTGGTCTGTGGTACAAGGGCGCTACGTCTGGAGACACTCAAGAGTTAGTCAGGATATCTATGGACTGCGACAATGATGCCTTGAAGTTCGTTGTTAGGCAGACGGGTAGATTCTGCCATTTGGAACAATTTGGATGTTTTGGCGAGCTTAAGGGTCTTTCCAAGCTTGAGCAAACACTCGTATCGAGGAAAGCATCCGCGCCCGAAGGATCATATACTAAAAGACTATTCTCCGACGATAAATTATTACGGGCAAAGATCATGGAGGAGGCTGAAGAACTTTGCGATGCGAAAACACCCGAGGAGGTCGCATTCGAAGCTGCGGATCTGATATATTTCGCTTTGACCAAGGCTATTGGCGCTGGAGTCAGTCTTGCTGATATCGAGAGGAATTTGGACGCTAAGAGCTTGAAGATCAAGAGGAGACCTGGAAATGCAAAGGGCGAATGGGCCAAAAAGGAAGGCATTGCTGTTACCCCGGCCGAGACAGCAAAGGATGCTACTAAAGAGTCATCAGTACCGTTAACATCAGCTCCAGCAACAGCTGCGCACGCGAATCCAGATGCCGAAAGAATCACAATGAAGCGGGTAGATGTTAGCAAAGTTAGCGAAACTGAAGTCGACGATGCTTTGCGACGGCCATCTCAAAAATCGGCGGAAACGATCATGGGTATCGTCACGCCAATTATAAATGACGTGCGGCAGAACGGTGATAGGGCGCTCCTGTCTTATACTCACAAGTTCGAGAAGGCGACTTCGTTGACATCACCTGTCATCAAAGCTCCGTTCCCGCAAGAGTTGATGAACCTCGCGCCCGAGACTATTAAAGCCATTGATGTCTCCTTTGAAAACATTCGAAAGTTTCACGCTGCCCAGAAGGAGGAGAAACCACTTCAAGTCGAGACCATGCCAGGTGTAGTGTGCAGCAGGTTTTCACGCCCAATTGAGAGAGTAGGCTTGTATGTGCCAGGTGGCACGGCCGTTTTGCCTAGCACTGCGCTCATGCTAGGCGTACCGGCAATGGTCGCAGGATGTAAAAAGATCGTTCTTGCTTCTCCGCCACGAGCAGACGGCAGCATAACTCCCGAAATTGTATACGTCGCTCACAAGGTCGGTGCGGAAAGTATTGTCTTGGCTGGCGGCGCACAAGCCGTTGCTGCCATGGCGTATGGAACCGAAAGCGTGAGCAAGGTGGACAAGATCCTCGGTCCAGGCAACCAATTCGTCACAGCGGCAAAGATGTACGTGAGCAACGACACCAATGCCGGCGTCAGCATCGACATGCCGGCTGGCCCGTCAGAAGTCCTAGTGATTGCGGACAAGGACGCGAACCCAGCCTTCGTGGCTTCAGATCTCCTATCACAAGCTGAACACGGCGTGGACAGCCAAGTCGTTTGCATCGCGGTTGATCTCGACGAGACACACCTACAAGGCATCGAGAACGAGGTTCACAAGCAGGCCATGGCACTACCACGTGTGGATATTGTCAGGGGCGCTATTAATCACTCTGTGACTGTTCTTGTCAAAGACATTGACGGGGCCATGAAGATCAGCAACGCATACGCTCCCGAACATCTGATTCTACAGATCAAAGATGCCGAAAAGGCCGTCGAGAAGGTCATGAACGCTGGAAGTGTGTTCATCGGACAATGGACACCAGAAAGTGTCGGCGATTACTCTGCCGGCGTGAATCATTCTCTACGTACGTTTTATTTGCCCCCCTTTCCCTCCCTTGTATGACGTTCTCCCGACTAACATTTCTTCACGAAGCTACCTACGGCTATGCTAAGCAGTACTCGGGTGTCAACCTTGGCTCATTTGTCAAGCACATCACGAGCTCTAACCTCACGGCTGAGGGCCTGAAGAATGTCGGCAGCGCGGTCATGCAGTTAGCTAAGGTTGAGGAACTTGAGGCGCACAGGCGAGCTGTTGAGATCAGACTCAGCACTCTTGCACAATAGAAGGCGTAAATACAGGGAGAAGAAAACTGTATCGGGGTGGCGCCTTGAGTTTGGGATGTGCTACATATAGAACGGCTAATTATTAGGTGTTTACTTTCACTGAAGTTTTGTACAATCTTGGAACGTGGCAATGTCGACAGAAAAGGGTCTTAGCCCACATGATCTCAAACAAAGTAGATGTGTTTAGTTTCATCAAATCGAAGATGCATAATATCATTCCATGAAAACTCAGTTGAACATTGATGGGGTCGCCGCATTTTTCATCTGTGTTGCATTTTTGGTTGTATAGTAATCTAAGAGTGCAGAACATGATCAACCATGTTATATTATTTTCTATCCGATATTAATAAATACCAAGCCCGATGCCCTCGAAGAGATAGGGGAGATCTAGAAGTGAAAGAAACGCCGATAGCATGTATTGGGGGGGTATCATTATTTTTTCCGGCTCCAAGCCTCCACCGGACCGCATGCCGCACGCCAGCCATTATATACATCCTTAGCTTTTGTATCATATATACACCGCCCACGGAGGACGAGAGAGTTGTTTATCTGTCTATCGACAGATTACCGTCCCCAGACTCCGTGATGACGAGTCTGAAGCGCGTATGCCTCAGCATAGACGCCGAAAGGCGGCTGCTGCGTATCCCCGGGATTCGCACCGTGGCTCCCACTGCCACCTCCACCACCACCACCAACGAAATACGGCTGGCCGTCGTACTGCGGGACCTGATGATTATAATTATAAAACTGCTGTTGCTGTTGCTGCTGGTGGTATTCGCTGGTCGTGATAGCGGAGGTAGTATGGTGCACCTCCGTGTGCACCTCCGTGGAGACTACGAGGGCCGTGTTGGACTCGGATGTCTTCCGGTCTGTGCCCTCGCCTACTACGATGTATTGCGAGGTCCCGCGGTTCGTTCTATTCCCTGTTGGGTCTGACGTGCCACCGCCGGTTACGCCAACGCTGCTACTTGCTATGGTTTTGACGCTCGGTTTGAGGATCTTGGACCAGAGGACGCGGAGGGGCGGGACACAGCCTACTATTAGGGCTACGGAACATTCTGTTATTCTGTGAGGGGTGTTAGTGTTGATTAGTGTTAATATTGAGAGTGGAAGGTCATGTTGATATGAGACGAATGCTACGGGTATAAGATGAATTGGTGGAAGGGATATTGATTGAACGTGTTTACTTACGTGGCTAGGATTGATAAGGCTAATGATGTCGTTGGTGATTGAAGCGACTGTGCCTTGAAGAGTAAGGATATGATGCTAGCGGCAATCGCACTACGGATGATATGTTCATTAGTTTGATAAGAAGGCGAGAGAAAAAGGAAGAGCGAAAAATAAAGAAAGAAAAAAAATTGATAAGAGACGACAAAAGGGCATTAGAAATCGTGAATTTTGAAGAAAGCACGTGAATATAATTAATACGCACAAGAGACCGCTCAAGAAGAGAAAAGCAAGCCCGACCCTACTGCGGACGAGCAGCTTGAGCCCGAAGACGACGGGCAAGGGAAGCACGAGAATGATGACGTCGGCGAGGACGGAGACGCTGCCGAGGTAGACGTTGATCAGGCGGGTGCGGCCCTGGCAGTTGTTGACGAAGGCCTGGGACAGGTCGCTCGAGTGCGGCGTGCAGGCCGGCGGGATGGCGACGATGCCCGAGAGGTAGACGGCTGCCGTGAGCGCTAGGGTCACGTAGGAGATGATGCGGAGCCACTTCTTGATCCCGAAGAGTCGGAGGTAGAGGAAGAGGATAGGCGCTTTGCAGGTCCAGAGCGCGAGGGGGGTTACGACTGATATTGCTACGGCTAGCTATACCCCGAGTGATTCATTCCACGTTAATGATGTCCTTGCTGATGATGTGGAGTGTTGTTGGTAGGTGGTAAGTTACGTACCTGAGCTACCGTATATGGCGGGATGTCAGGATCATGGAAACCTGTATAGACCTTAGCATGTTATCCTTTGCAAGAGGACATGATATGTATGAACTGTAGTTACCATTGCCAGCCTTGTCACTGAGGATCGCAACAGCGATTAAGAAAGGTATAGCGGTTATAGATATATCTAGTGAAAACGTCAGCGTCTGTAATGTAAACCACTACCAAGAATAGAGATATCGCGAGACTCACAGTCGTCGATCAACAGTCTCCGGTTATACTTCCAGTTGGCGACGAGCCGTAGGACGACGGCGATGAGGGCCAAGCCGACGAACAACGCCTTCAAGCCGTCTACGGTGCCTTTTGATAGGCCATGTAAACTATCCATCGGGGGTGCCGTGTAGGCGCCAGCTTCTCTGTCTCTCTCTCTCAAGTGTATTATAGAATGCGAGAAAGAGGGACTATAATACACGAGCCCATGCCTTCGGGTGCGACCCTTAAGGGGAATATAATAAAAAAAATAAATGTGAAAGGCAGTGTAGGTAAACCAGGGGGGAGTTGATGTAAATTTCAGGGATCCTGAAGTCTAACCTACGCTAGTGTAGAGAGGGAAAAGAGAAAAGCCACTTGGTCCGTATTGAGTAGGTAAGGGAGTCCCCGGCCGTGGAAGAGAGAGAGCGTGTGAGTGTGGGTGAGAGTCAGAGAGAGGGAGAATTGTTATCGTACGGGAGCTAAGCTGCCTAGCTACACTACACTAAACCTGGAGGAATCATTCAAAACGAGGGCTGACGCTAGGTATTTCACTCTCAAACCCAGGGGCAGGTTATTATTTGTGTGTGGTTAGACGGGTATCTTTTCGTTATGGTGGCAAGCCACACTCGTGGAATATACCGTAGCGAGCTTACTGGGTAGTGTAGTTTCTCAGACTCGGGATGGCGGAACGGAAGTGCAAGGGCCCATCGTGATTATATTGTACAGATCGAGCCGCATAGTTATACTAGTTCTATTATCTATTATGCTGTGTATAGAAAAGGACATCAACCTAGTTGACTGTGGTAGACAGAGACACGTACCTTTTGACGCGTACATGGAGTCAGGTATTTGTCTACGTCTCTTCGTCATGCTATGCTACACCCAATGGGTTATGTCTATATTGGGTTTACGTAGACGTAATGCGCTCCAATTCCAGTGCGACGGTCTCGACCATAAAGGGCCAAGGTGCCCAGCTAGAGTTGATAGATAGCGTATTGTCTTGTAAGGGTAGGTATTCAAAGTAGTTTCGAGACGTCGCTAGTTGGCTTTTGACTGGTAGTAAGCATCTTTGACAAATAGGCATTTTCATCCATCGGTCGTGCAGGCTCAAAAGGTATCTTCTTTCCTATTATTAGTAAAGTGGTACTTTCTTCGGCCTGGGCTTCTCAGCTCGTGCTTGGGCTCGTTGCCTTGCATTGACGCCACAATTCAACGGCCCTATCGTCGATGGTTTTGGTAAGTTGATGTCTAGGGTAAGGACTGTGGATCGGATTCCCTGTTGTCAATAGCGGTATAATATGGATAGTAAAGGCGGATGTTCTTAGTGATCGCCTGTGACGAGGGGAATGTTAACCGGCTGGGTGGAGAGCTTTCGGTCATAGTCCGGATCCCAGCTCCCAGGATCACGGCTAGCAGCCGAAACTCTCGGATGCGCAGGCTTTACTGGGCAGCCCTTAGCTTCGGTAGCCATATATCACAATATGGGATGATGACGATCAAACCAACCGACCACCTGATCATCAATCACAGCCCGAGTCACTTCCGAGATCAACCAATAACGGATCTTACCAGCACGATCATCCCGTATTCAATGTGTATATCATTCACGCTGATGGTGAACCATACCAATAAACCGACATGCTGGCTTGTGATTCTTTTGTTCCTCGGATCTACTAACTGCGAAAGGTGGTCAAACCCGGGAAATCACCTCAAGCTTCTAGAAGTTCTCGGCGCGACAACCACACTAGTGCAGTAAAAGCAGCATGAAGCCAACAATAAGCTCTGAGCTTCCCATCCTGTCATGCTACGATCCTCAGCACACTAAATAAGAACGACGGAGTGCCATGGGGCCAACCTGCCTTGATGGGTCTAGCGAGCAGAACCCACAACGACTGTGGCGTCGGCGCAGGATAACCGCATTGGCTTTTCTCTGATGTGAGCAAATTTAGGAATTCTGTCCAATGATGACCGCGATAGGCTCGTGATACAGAAGTAGGCAAAGCTTGCCATTGATTGGATTTTAAACTTCTCACGAACAGCGTTTAACCCTTGGGTTGCTGTGTGATTGATTCCCCGTATTGAGCTTCCCCTGCATTCTCACGCGATGCAACTCCTTACTTATAAGTATTACTGCATCCCACACGCAGGTGCCTGAAAATGCGACGCTGATGGGTGAGAAGGATGGATACTGTAGTTCCACTACTAGATGAGAAGAGCACCACCACCTTGGACTCAATACGTGCTGAAGCTATCATCCGGTTTATGATGCTTTTATCTCTTAACTCACTTCTGAAGGATGTTCTAGATAGGGAAAGCAAGCGGACTAACCCTAGGATAGATATACTAACGCTTACTTACCGTTTGATAACGCAGTCTGCCAAAGTCGGTGTGAATGGACGTAGAAGTGAATATGTGGCGCTTCAAAGACTTCTTTAACCCTGTCTTCTGTCCCGTACAAGTCAAAGCTCGTTCGCTCGCTCGCAATTCAATAGTGCATCGAGTATACCTGTCGAGGCTCGGCCTATACTTCGACTTACTGTATGCTGGATTTTCATTTCTTCAGGCTTCGCAGTGACTCCAAGACGCGAAATTATATTCCATGACGCATCGGCGCTGCAAGCCCTGTTTCGGATATAGTACCGGCAGCTGGGTACTCAATGCATGGGGAGGAGTGACTTGGCTTATCGGCCTAGATTCACTGCTTACTTAGTTCCAGCTTGCTCTTCAATTTCGACATTATCGCTTGCCATAAAATCTTCAGACTATTACATGTCATGACATTATAGTATGAGGGAGAATGCTGTTAGTCTAGCGTGCCTGTACACTGCTAGCGGGAGGTATGTATCACGCAATTAACCAGACCCCTTGTATTCATAGCTACAGTACTTAGTAGTCCAGGCTCCAACGCTATGAATAGAATTGGCGATTGGAAGCGATCTCGTAGGATCGGAACGCATGGCCCTGCGATCGAGCTGATCTGCAGGTATGGGGTGTTAGCTAGGTGAAGAAATATAGGTACGTGATGTTTGATCGAAGTCGAATTTTAGTTTTCTTCTTTTCATCCAAAGTAGTGAACACGATATAAAAATCTACTCTGCCTGACTATGATCAGATACACACTAGTAATTATCTGGCCGCCCGTTCCCCTTGACATCGGCAGGACATTATTGGGGTGACCGATTTACTGACTGACTGACTGGCTGACTGATAAGCAGACGACAAAACCGCCGCCACCTAGACTTAGATGCATTTTGCATACGCCGTAATTAAGGGAATCCTTACACCACACTACTCATGCACCGGAGAATCCATCCATGCCATGAGGTAGGCAGGCAGAAAAAAGAACCCACGAGCTGGGAAACGATACCGTCCCCTTGTCTATACTAAAAAAGGGCCATCTGGACCCTTCTCTCGGCCCCGTCCGCCCGACCGCGTCCGGGTTCACGCTCCTGCGAGACTGTCTAGTGAGTGTAGCGCGGCTTGGCCTGGGTATACTGGCACGCTACGACAGACTACACTACACCTCATTACTACTTAAGTATATACCTACTATGTTGCACAAATACGTGTAGAGGGAGGCAAACAAGCGAGCCGCGGGATTTCAAACTACTTAGTATGGCTCTAGCGTGCCAATGGTGTAGATAAAGCATACGCCAGAAGCTTCTAGTGTAGCGTATGGAAGCAAGTGCTGAATGGAACGGAAGCATTCCTGCTCGCCGTATCTGCTTCCGAACTTATCCAGCTCTCGATTATGGTCTGTTCATCGCGCGTCGGCGAGGGTGATCCTCGGATCAGAAAATTAATGTGTTCCTAGGATTCTTGGCCTTTCAGCTTTCGAGGATGTGGATGAGCCGAGGTTGAAAATCGCGCGAAAATCAAACTCAAATGAATCGTAGGCTCCTCGCGTCGAGGCGAGTCAAATGGAATACTCACAGTACGACGGTGCAGAAGTTTAACGTCGTAGATTATCGCAATGCAGTACCTATATCCTCTGCAACCTTCCTAGTTGCGATAATGCCACCAGGATGGAAATGACAGCGTAACAAAGTCAGCTGGTCAGTAGAGAGGGCAAATGTGAAATCATGTCGAGTCGTAGAAACACAGCTATCACAGGACAGGTATAGCAAAGCAGTTCACGTATCTACACGAGACTCGTTCACATGTGTTCTAGGACCTTTGCGCAACGAGCATCTCCCGCAAAGAGTATAGGAATCTTGATAATAACTTACTCGGACACATATCCATCGAACGACGCCACATATGCGCCATCGTGCGTTCGCGCCTCTATTCTAGACAGTAGAATACTGTACGACAGAAGACGAAATCATGAGAAGAACAGGCCATGACGCAGACCGTACCGTACACTCCTACACGCGTGCATGGTCCGACATGACACGACACGATGATACTATACGGTGTTCTTCCTACAGAGCAACCTTCGCAGCCGACGTTACACAGTAGATGGCGATCACCTACCTGCAGTATTAACGAGGAGGGAATGAACGGGTTTCTAAGGTCTATTCCATATACATAACTACTCAGTATGCTTTTACAAATGCAGGTGGTTGTGCGGCACAGCGTGCATCTACTGTTCCTCAGCATAGCCCGACGGGAAGGGAGGGGAAGAAGACAGGAAGGAAGGAAGAAGGAAGAATGGGAGATCCCCCTATTATTCGATCTTCGCATTTATTTTCTAGAGTAGGCACTTAGGAAAGATATTACGCGCGAATCCGTCGAGAGGTGCAAACCAGCGGGCGATTTCAAGAGTAGAACTGGAAATGTTATTACCACAGGATAACACTGTCTTTATCCTATATTCGGGTGTAATAATAAAGGTCATGTAATCTCGCCCTTCAATAGTACACTCAGGGGTTCAATGAACTCCCCAACTTCGCGCAAATTGCTACGCATTGTTAGCTAAGGTAGGGCGCTTCACAATGCGGGTAATGTGTCTCGGACGGGGCTGATATGGAAGAATAAATATATCGATACGACTCGCACAATTGCACGGGGGTAAGAAACCAGCCAGGGTTCGTTTCGAGGGATTTCGAGCGTTCAATGAATTTCTATTCTGTGCTGGCTAGTCTCGAGCCATGGTTTCCTATTTCTCCTTATATAAGGTATAACCAGCCAAGTGCTCCCCTGAAAATATGATACCTCGTTGGTACCCAGTCCACATACCGTACAAACAGTAAACATGCGTAACTGAATTGTATAAACTGGTCGCATTGACAGTAATCGATCTATATACGTAAGCGGTGCCGGATGCGCTATATCCAACGCCATTCTATGCATCATTAATCATTAGATTGTTCAGTAATTCAGCGTACCTGTCCCCCTCTCTTACCGCCTTCCAATTAATTCCTCTCGGAGGCGGTCTTCGCGTACGAAATTACTATGGCTCAAGGAATTGGCCGTCGAAGCGGATGGGCTTCTGTATTTAGGACGAACTCGTCTAAGTTTATCAGATCCGGTGACGAGAATATTAGATAGAGATACCGCAGAGTCTCGGCCAGCCAGAAACTCTATACGTCGGTTAGTGAGCAAGCTATTACAAGGTATGCATGTGCATCAGAGAGATAATTTACGAACCTCCATTGAATCGGCCTTCACTGTTTCAGTTACCTTAACAGACTGAATCGCCGAAAAAGCCAGGTCCGTCTCAGTCGCATTGCGGATTGCCTGGAACATTCTCCATGCCATTTCCTGATACTCAGTATCCCCCGTCATACGGTACATTAGGAATACGCTCTCGACAGCCTCGGGTCTCAGAATATAACGGGGGTCTTGAACGCTTCTAATCCCCTCCTTCAGGTTCGTGTTGCCGACAACCTCCCATTCTTCTTGGTCCCATTCGCACGGTTCTAAGCTCTCGCATTTGATTAGGCTGAAGACCTCAGGCATGATACCAGCCGGCATGGCGTCGTATGCCCATACGCATCCCTTTGTGATCTTTTCGCCAATTTCGACGTGCTCCGGGATCTGAAAAAGCTTTCCGCCTAGCCCAAACATCCCACCGACAAAGCAACAGAGATGTTGGGTTTGAGCATTGAGACTCGGACCCTGGTCGGAGACCCAGACATTACCCGAAAACAGGATGTCGGCTTGATCTGGCAACTTAGGTCGAAATAAGATGTTTTCAATCACCGTATCCATCGCCCCGCGGTAGAGTTTCTCGTACACCGGCTCGAGCCCACCTAGTATAGCGAATGCTTTGGGAAGATATTCATAAAGACTATCGGCGGAGGCACCCAAGGTGAAGCTGCTATCCGAATCCAACTCTATGCGTTGCAGGTCGAAGTAGGTCGGCCACATTCCAGGAAGGTTTGTCCTGTTTTGCCAATCGTCTAGGACTTGCGTTACTCTATTTATCGCGTCATAATACTTATTGTCACCAGTCAATTGCGTTAGACGAGTAAATTCGAGAGACGATGATGCAGCGGCGGCAGAAGGTTCACGGGTCCCAGCCACCTGTTGGCCCGTTTTGGCGTCTTGGAAGTCCAACCAGAAGCCAGGCATACGGTTCGGGGTATCATATGCCATATATAACATGTCACCAAGCTCAATGGCCTTCTCCAATAGTGCCGTCTCCAGGCTCAGGTCGTAGGCACTGAGTAGACCGCCGAGGTGGCGTATGGTGGTTTCGAAGTAGTTGCAAGACGTGTCCTTTGTCTTGGAGTAGTCTATGGTGACGGCGGCAGCGGCGGCTTCGTAGAATTCGTCCTTGAGGTCCATTATCCAGAGGGTCGACAAGGAGTCGATGAGGGTGGCTCCCCATCCGCCGAAGCCGGGCACGTCGTATCCTCCTCCAGACACGGGTAAAAGCTCGTCATATCCAAAGCCGACATTCTTGTAGCTCGTCCAACTCTTCACAAAAGCTTCTTTCACTTCACTGCGCCGCGATGCTAGGACGGCCCCCCGCGCGACGCCCTCGGGGCTCTTGTCTTCCTTGAACGCATACTGGACTGCGGGTAGCGATTGGGGCGTGCCAGTCGGTAAGGGAGTGTATTCGGATACGGGAAAGAATTGTTTCTGCTGCGACCAGTCGTAGTGATCATGGACGTAGACGAAGCCCCAGAGCACGTTGCTGCTGTCGTCAGGAACGAGGCCGACGAGCAGGTACACGAGGAGGACGACGAGCAGCGCGACGACGACCCGTGACTTGCGGCGGAGGATCGGGGTCATGGCGTCGAAGGGGTGGTCTCGAATCTGCCAGGCCACATCCTCGGCGAGCATGGACAGCACAGTTCCTGTGTGACCCGAGCCTGGAGGCTTGTGCTTGGGGATGCTCCCACGGTGCCGCCGTATCGGATGCTGCAAGACGAATGTTGCCGGCGCATCGATGCAGGCAGGATAACGTACCACTATTATTATTACACTACCTAGAGATAGGTATTAATTTTTATGATCGTAGTGAATAAAGAAGATAATTCTGACACCGTCAAGGGATGTTCACCGTGTACTATTACGTGGTTGCAGCACTTAGGCTAAAACAAACAGGGTATGTTTATGTTGAGGAATGAAGCCAAGAAATGACCCCGGGATACTAGTGTGCAGCAGGTACATACTTACAAGCACCTAACTAAGCCAAGATTTGACAGACAAGGAGAGCCATGCGAGATAAGCCAACGTGGCCATGGCGCTGGAATAGGTACCTAGCCCCTGCCGAGATAGGTATCTAACGCTATACCATAAAGTATATTATAGCGCCCTAAGTGCCTACCTAACCTTAGCAGGTAGGGGTAGTTCCCAGGGCCAATTCCTATCCGGACAATCCGGATAACCCGTGACTATACATCAACTGACCATCATGGTCTTGGCAACTAACCTTAAAAGGTAATTTGCGGACATCATCTGTTGTAATTTTTTTACACCAAGTGATGTTAGCTACTGCAACAGGGCTGGCAGTCCCTGCAGGTGTCAGACACCTGCGTAGTAGTTGACCTAGGCTGTTGCGGCCCGTACACACCTGTCATACAGGCTATAAGGGGCTATTGGCCGCAGGCCAACCTACCTACCTAACTACCACTTCATCTTATACATACTTTGTTATCCTACACCTATATACCTACTATTCAGTCATCTATAGTCAATTTAGTTATTTTTAGCATGTAGGCCTATTAGTTGTTTTTATTATTGTTGTTTTAGTTGTTTTTGCTGTTTTTGCTTTTTTAACGCACTACTTGTCTTATATAAAAATAAGCATTATAAGTACTAGCCGAGTATACCTTTTGATTTATTATTTTTAGCTATTATTTTATTAAGGTCGCTAGTAACCTTAAATATTTTAAGAGTAGACCTTAAATATTTTAAAAGTAGACCTTTTGTTTTTATAACCTGCTAATAAAAACTAAACCTTATTAAAAATAGCTTTTATATATTACCTAACGTAAATTATTTATACTAACTGATCTATAAATACTCTCTATAAATTACTCTATTTGGTTAGTTGCTAAGACCATGATGGTTAGTTGATCTACTACCACGATAACCCTTCATCTTTAAGCTGCTTTTCTACTAGGTTAGTCTTATTATATCTCTCTCCTCCCCGTGTAAACGTAGAGCACAGAGCGCGTTCTCCCCTTTATTTTCAGCGGAATTAAGTTCTTGATACCTGTGGCAATGGGGTCATGATATAATTGCTATGCATTTATGTTAAAATATCTTCCCTTTATGTCTTTACTTGCGTGATAACATATTATTTAACCCTTTTCTTATCCGAAATCAAGTTAAAAATACAATTCTAGTGAGTTGTCAGAAATATTACTAGATGATGATGTCGAAACGCAGTGATTTAAGAAAAAAAAGAAAATCTACTAATATATAGTAATAGTGTCAGTGGACGGTAAAGCGGGCACATGGTCTAGTGGTATGATACTCCCTTCGCATATTTCAAAGGTGATTTGGGAGGGGTCCGGGGTTCAATTCCCTGTGTGTCCACACATTGCATTGTTATCGAATTTTGAGGTCATTAATGACTTTCTTTTTGATTTCTCGGCTGCGAAAGCTGTTGGATAATACGCACTATAAGACAGTGACCAAAAATTAGACCGGTCCCGCCAGATTTTTGGCGCAGCGGTAAAATCCAACAAAAGCAAGGGTACCTATAGCTTGACTACAAATCAACAACAGTGTTGTTACTAGGTTAGGCGCTGTCTTGCGCGTTGGTGAAAAGCCAAAGCTTAAACTCCTCAAATGATGATGCAGACACTCATTCGCATATTCAAAGCCATCATTTTCCAACCTATTCTATTCTATTCATAGTAGACACCCTCAGCAGGACGAGCCTTGGATAAACCAAGGGGATAACGCAGCTTCCAACTGGAAAAGAACCTATGGCTCGCCAGAACACTGCTGAGCTCGGTAAATGGTACTCGCATCTACGAAAAACATGACAAAAGCGTTGGTCGAGGCCCAATCACCTCCCAGGGGCTCCGCCAGACTTCTACTACCCCACAGCGACGACAACAACACGTCTACGGGTCTTCGTACCTACGATGCAAATGTCTGGAAGTCACTAATCATCTGCTTCCATGGCTCAGGTGAGACCTGCTCGCCGAGCTGGGACGCTGTCGCCTGTTACTCTACGATCGCGGGCCTGGCAACTTACAGCCTGCGGAGGTCGCGGCGGAGATGTGGGAATACGTTACCGTAGCCGGTCCCGTTACTAATAAAGGCGGGAACGAGAAATATGAAGAGAACGAGGAGGGTCCTGGTCACAAAGTAGGGGAAAGAGATACTAAGCACGATCTTCACGGGCCGTACCTTCTCATCGCGCACTCATACGGTGGCGCCTTTGCGCGGGCTTTCGTGCAGCATGAACACGAACACCTGATCTCGCAGCGGAAGAAAAAGGAGAAGAAGAAGCAAAGGGAAATGAAGAGAGATTGTGGAGTGTTAGGCCTCGTGCTCGTAGAGACGGGTCAAGAAGGGGGTCTAGATCCACGGCTAGACGAGCGCCAGATCCGCGAGGCGGTGGGTGCTGGAGAACGTTGAGGAGCAGGAAGAAGATGAGGAAAAGGGGGGGGGAGAAGGAGGGGACGACCGCTTGGAAGTTGACGTTGGAGAAGTTGAGGCGGTTTCGTTTACGGCGGTAATGGCTCGAGATAATGAGTTAGGCAGTTGGCTTGCTTGAGAGATGCGTGCTTCCTTGCGCTCGATATATTCTATCTGTCTATCTGTTTATGCCGACCACGCGAATTCATGGTTGCGCAGCTGTTTATATACCGGGAGAGAAATAACTCTTGAGATTGTAAACTTGGCAATTATCAAGCATTGCATAATATCACCGAGCTGAGCATACATTCCCCCTCGGATCGCGCCAGCGAAGACGGAAGCGAAAACTCGTCGCACTTAGAGTTACTTCTTCCTACTTTATTTCTGGCAAGTAGCAAAACTTAATGGCTCGATTAATATCACCCCCGTAGAACCTCTTCGTTATCGTTATTTGCGCAATAGTTTATTCCACATAGAGAGAAAATGTCTTGTTATATATATCTAATAGTCATATATCGATTGTGCGCCCGGAGGTTACGTGAGTTTACTATGAACCTGTGAATAGAATAGAGCCGGCACGAACACTGCCAAGGTTGGGCATCGTAGAGTACTCGGGTTCGATTGCATTTGGGGTACGATTGCATTGAGTAGGTGCCAAGGCAAATTGATTATTTATTAACGTGGCAATCCGGTACTCCTTAACTAACCGCCCACGATGCCGAGAACTTTCATATAGATAGGGTAACGTGTGGCATTCGTAAGATACGAAAGTAGTACAGATTTTCATAGAATATGACTATGCAATGTATTTAAAGCGGGGGTATATCCAAACCATGCGCCTTCTATAAATCATTTCAACCCATCCTTTTGGGTCGGGGTAGTTAATCTTCAAACGCCCAATGCTCGCTTTTTTTGTCCGAAAAATCAACCCAAGCCCTGCATATGCCGTAGTGCTTCGTTTCAAACCACGACGCCAAACTAATGCTAATAAAATATCGCCGCGCGAGCGCTATGCAGGCCGGTTTGCACAAATCAGGAGAAACCGGGGAATACTGTCCGTGCAGCACGCCTCCCTACAACGAGGTTAGCTGGCTTAGCATGACAACATGATGTTATTTGGGGGTAGCACACATTGAGGACGCCCATCATCACTATTTGTCTCATCAATAGGCGTGATCAACTCCTGCATCCGTTGTCTTGCAAGGCCTGGAGGACTGGGCTGTTTTTGTAATTGAATCGAAGTACCGAGCTCTATAGCTGTTGAACCTTCACCATGCGAAGCTCGATGGTCGAAACCATTCCGATTTAACATCCGTCGCCACCTACTCCTAAAACTAGTCCGGAAGCCGCGCTGTGTTCTTAGTTTTCGCGTGCTCAGCTCTCTTCGAACCATCGAGTTCGTAATCGTAGGACAATGACCCCGTGGGTACATTGACGCCCTACAAGTGGGGCACAGCGAGCTCAACTCACTTAAGAATTCATCGATACATTCAGGATGGAAGATATGGCCGCATGATAGTTCGCGAATGATTGTTACCTTTGATTGGAAATCTTCCAAGCAGATTAGGCAGGTAGGTTGATAATCGAGTCGGTCACCATGCTTTCCACGATTGTAGCTCGATGACGGAGAAGCAGAGTCGAAAGATGTCTTGCCGGGTGATTGAAGGGATTTTCGGAGATTCTGCGATGGGGAGATGGGATTGTTATAGTTGTATGTAAACAAGGGATAAGTTTGAATATGGGCGAGTGGTACAGTAAGACGTTTGATGCCCAGGGCTTCTAGGTTTACCTCGCCGTTCATAACACGGCGGCGAAGAGAGGCCCGTCGGCGGTTCTGAACCCAGTGCATCAGCAGTGAAGTCCCCCCAATGACACCCACAAGTACACCCAGAATGATCAACACCAAGGCCCAGATGGCTAGTAGTGAAGGCTCGGGGACCACAGTCAACTGTGTCCAAACCCGTACATAGTCTGCGGGGTTCGGGGAATATGTTTTGTTGATCTCATCGGCGAAAGGAACCTCGGACAAGTCCCCGGAGTATAAACTTAGCTGTTGCATCATGCGCTCTCCTGAGCTACTTGAAACGGCATAGACAGGGAAATGATTTGAATGCTTCCAGCTTCCTCCTCCATCTATGTCCCATAGATCCGAGTCAACATCAGGTGGCTGGCCATCCTCGTCATCTGGCCGGTACACAAGCATGGCCCGCAAAGGATCCATCCCTGCGGACTCCATGAAAGACTTGGTACAGCTGGAATTAATCCATGGTACTAGGGCAATGAGGATGTAATCTGTAGGTGGGAGGTTTGCTTGCCGCGTGGCATTTGATGGGATGTACTGGTTCGACAAGTCAAAGCACTCGTCGTCAGAGAGAATATCTGGTACATATAATAGACCCTGGATGGTCCCCTTTGTCGTTATTGCATCAGTAGTGGAGAGAGTAGTGATATTTCCAGGAATAGTCTCCGAATATGCTATCTGACTCTAATTTGGGCCAATGTTAGGCCTAAGGCAAATTTGCGAAGCAGTGATGATGACGTACCGAGAGGGCAGTGATATTTTTGATAATGGTGCTAGGGACGGTATGACCGTTGGACCGCGT
Organism: Xylaria sp. FL1042; assembly: GCA_022495085.1. NCBI lineage: Eukaryota > Fungi > Ascomycota > Sordariomycetes > Xylariales > Xylariaceae > Xylaria > Xylaria sp. FL1042. Next base: position 79,713 of record MU380297.1, read on the forward strand.
GGGATTGCTGAACAACAAACTGTGATCTGGTTAGTGAGACGACGATGACAGAGAAGCAGCTTGATGAGGCAGCTAGTCGACAACGCTGATGATGCAATGGGGGAAAAGCAATATCGGCTTCATGTAGTAGGTGACCAACACGGGCCACGCTACAGCTCCCACACCCACAGCCAAGTGTTGCTGTTAGCCGCGAGGCCGGTGTCTATCAGAAACGGAGCTTGACTTGGCCTTGGCCTTGGCAACAACCACGGCGTCCCCACGACGACCCGACGGGACCGTAGCCCAAGGGGTCGGGCCGTGTGCTAAGGGGATGGAGGGGGGGAAATATGGTCAAGCTTTTTCCAAGCACGCCCGAGGCTGACGGCAGGGAGATCTGACACGGGCGCTGGTGGGAGACAAAAGAACGATTTGCTTGGCAACCTACACAACATTCCGAATGGCTTGAAGTGCTGTAAAATCACGTCAGTTGCCGCTGTGCCAAGGAGGCTTAAAAAGAGGGCTGGGTTGGCGCCAAGAAGTCCCGATCAACCGCATTGATAAACGATGATAAACCATTGGGGCGCGCAGGGCGAGAACTTGAGACTAGCAAGGAAAATAAAAAGACGGGACAACACAACACAACACAATGTAAGACAACTTTTCATCCTATTGCCGATGCCGATCCGGGACGGCAAAGGGAAGGGAAACGGAAAGGGTGAGGTAACATAAGGGATGTGAAGAGAGAGGCTTTGACACGCGCCAGGGGAGGAAAGGAGGCGAAAGCCAAGGCCAAGGCACGGCGAGAGACATACACATGCTCCTGAATCATCATTCATAAACAAGTCGCTGAAACACCGACAACGACAATCGGCAGGCGGGCGGGGAGAAGACCGAGACACACACAAAGCACGGCGCACACTCACACTCGCACTCGCACGCACGCACACACAAACTGGACGTGGGGAGATGCGGGATCGCGATACGGCGGGCAGCAGGGCAAGATCAGATTGAGACTGGATGATTAGTCCACGCACAATGTATGGCGGGTGCTGTAATGTGTAATGACGAGGCCGAGAGAGAATGGGCGAAAATGTTGTTCTTGGCAAGTTGGGGTTTATGGGGGGCGGCCAGAGGAGTCAAGATCCTATGCTGAAGGCCTAAGCTGGCTTAAGTGGGTTTGGCGCCAGGGATTTTCAGGTGATATCACGTCTGATCAGGCACTTACAGGGGAATGACCAGGGTCGTTAATTTTGGTGATTTGTGGTGGTGGGGGGGGGGGGGAGGGGGTGAAGGGGACCTGTGGCAGGATTGTGGCAGTACTTAATCCAGTATCGTGTGTTGTAGTGGTACGCTCTGGCGCTGTATACAAGTAGGTAATATACAGAATACTTGGCTTGGATGGAGATAGGCAGACTAGCGTAAGTAAGTAGTCTAAACTAGGAGCGCAAAACCTCACCATTTATTTACAGGGGGGGAATTGTTGGTGCAGGTCGCATTAACTGGGAGATGGTGGGCGCATGCAAGGTTAAGTATAGTGTAGCAGTGTACACTAGGTTAGTGTAGTAGTAGTATACTAAGGTACTAGCATACTTATAGTAGGCAATACTACCTAGTATTATACCTACATACATACCTATTGGTAAGGTAGCAGCACACACACACACTTTTATAAGTGTAGACAGATACTCGCATACGTAGTGTAGTAGCTATACAATTATCCACCTGGTGAATAGATGGATTGGTTGATGGTGTTAGATGTTGGATGTTGTGTGTTGGGGTGTTGGGGTGTTGGACGCTTGATGGTCGCTGGATGGACGGTTGAGCGGTGGATGGACGCTTGTTCAGCTGAAAAAGTCCGTCGGAACGGGGAACGGGGAAGCTGGCCGAAGGCGGCCGGCCTGCCTGAGAAGAATTGATCGGGTCATGTAAACTTGAAATTTATACAGACAAATTGTTGAGGCGTAAGCTCGCGCAAAAGGAAGCTTTACCTACATGCATGAGTAGCTAGGTGAGATGAGGTGATGATAACAATGACTGATCGAAAGGGCAAAATAAACAAAAGCCCACACACCCTGGAATTGCAGGTACATAAGATTACTGTAGGTACGTATCTACACCATCGGTATCTAGGTACACGGTAATTTATATACCGGTATTACCTTTGTCGATATGAGGCTCTGTCATCCTTCTTCTTACCTTCTTGACGGCGTGAGGTGTTTGAAAGGTATAGTTAAATGATAATGCCCTTACCCGTACTAGTGTACTACACTAGTACAACTCTGTAAACTATCGGGAAATGAAGAAGCACTAATGCTTATTTACTCGACGCTTAACCGAACTAGGATTAGATTTTGGAAAGGGACAGGGAATTCATTTTATAGGCTACTTAGCTAAAGTATTAACAAATTACTTCCACAAGAGTCTTAGACTCAATGTGCCTTTTCCCCTTTTCTTCTCATAAATAATCAATTTCTTAATTATCTACAAAGCACATGCTAGTTTAAGCCCATTGAGATACGCACTGCCACATACTAAGTACTTGTAACTTCAGAACGCCTCAGCAGCTGTATTATGGTATCTACACAGTAGATAAGTATAGATTCAGAGACATTGCGGGACTGTTTCTGAACTGCCTAGCGTAGGTTTCGTGGATTCCGAGTTCCGTCCGGGTAGGGGTGTTTCATTCCGACAATCTGGATCGCTAGCATTCATGTTTGTCTTTGATCTTGCAAATGTTGAGTCATTGTACTCCGTACTACTATATGTAAGCGGGTACCTAACCTTTACTGTACGGAGCTGATGTGATTTTCGAAAGGTTGTCTGACGTCCCAATACCACCCACAATTACTATCTACCACCTACATACCTGGTATTGAGTAGTAGGTATCTTATTGGCCGCTGTTTAAATACTTAATACATACCTACATTACTTGCACTTGTATGTATTGGTTGGTACCTAGGTAGTGAGTGGATGGGTGGATAAAACTCAAAATTCTCAGCCAACCATAATCTGACGACGCCCTAATTCCGGGCTACCGACGCCTGTGCTCAGTACCTAGGTACAGCTCGTACCACCTAATGAAGGCGACAAGTACTAAGTACGTAGTACCTAGGTGGTGTCAGTCGAATCAGAGAGAGCACTAAGCCGCTAGCCATGCGCGCCACATGTGCACCAATGTGATGGCTCTCCCACCGTCTTCCCACGCTCCCCCGCCCGGCATCGCCATAGGTGGGCCAAGTCTGGACTCCCTTGGCAGCAGAAGCCCCAAAGCTTGTCTTCGGTGGCCATGCATATGCGTATACAATCACAATTAACCACCGATCCTGTTTGTTGCCTGCCGCGGCTTTTCCGGTTCCTTTCGACTCTGAGCGTGGGCGTGCAGACATGCATGTGCCTATCGCTAGACAACGCGAATAGATAAGTAGACGGCAAGAATCTCATACTCGAAGCATTTGTTGATAGGCTGGCAGGAGAAAACAGCCCCTCTATGGAAGCGAATTCTAAATATGCGTAGTATATACAATGGACCTAGCTATCTAACTGGCTGAACAAAGCCTCGTCATATCGGCCGGGATCGGAGACAAAATCTAGCCATGTCGTATGTTGCAATTCAGCATACCTCGACGCCACGACGAGACCCGGCTCTTCGGTGGACATGCAGTATCTCTCCGCCAGGGCATACCGGTATTCACAGTATGGGGGTATGGACATCCCACTCCCCCAACATCACAACAACAGACGCGGCTATTTACTATAGCTGGGTAGGTATATGAAAACCTGCAGTCCCTGGGTTGGGTTAACTGCCGCGTCCTTAAATATCCTGTCAAGAGTTTTGCGAAACGGACTCAGTCGACTGACTATCCACTTGTTGTCGTCATCTGACTACGTGGGCTCTCTCAGCTTTACCATACACAAATCAGTAGCCTATCACTAGCAGTCCGGGTTCTGTACGGGTATGTGCTATATGCACTATGAAACACAATGAACACTATCTATAATTTGAACTAATATAGCGAAATTTACATTACTTATAGATATTCTGGTAAGGCTTCAACGCGACTGAAAAGCTTAGCCGACATGACGCGCGCCGGCTATTGATGTTCGTTCCTCATACAGACATCCACCACAGAACCCCAGAGAGCGAATGGGATTAGCGAAATAAATCTATTATCACGTTGTCTAACACTAACTAGTCATGCAGTAAACAAGATCGACTCCTCAAATAAACATGCAGTTTCGGCGCAACTGGCCATTTGTAAGCGTACTTCTAGCAAGCATCTCACCAACACCCTCTCCTCGATAACTACTATTCATGCCGAATCTGCACAATACAGAATAGGCCTATCTAGTAGTCGGATGTTTGGGTCGAGCCCGGATCCCGACCGGCTTTGGTGGATCACCTACCGCTCCATCGCCACTCCATATCCGTCTTGGACCGTCTTCTACTCTACACACAAGCGAAACTGACCTGAGTTCATCTCAATGACTGTCTTCTGCAACGAGCGCTAAGTAATTCCCTTAAAAATGATTCCGACCGACTGAGATATGTGATCCAGTTCGCTCGCACCCCCCAAAATTCATTTGCATCAGGGGCGTCTGACGCAGTTCGCAATATGACCATCGTGTAAGATACGCAACATAACCTCACCCGGAGCCGTGGTCTACCTATCTGTAATTCTCTCCGAGCAGGTATCCACCAAATATGCAGAGTTACAAAAAACGCCACACTCGGTTCTGACTTGTCATTCGGCGGGATAGATAATCCCGACAAGGATATGACCGGCATGGGAGAGACAAGGGTCAGAGAGACAACCGAGACACAACTACCTATAAGTATGTATGTACAGATGACCCCATGATAAACCCTATATACTATAAGCGTTTTACTCGGGATGTTCTCAAGCTTTATGAGAATGATAAAGGCTAGGTTAGTGCAGCTAGGATACACAGAGCATCGCTGGTTACATTTCTAATGCATCAATCGTGCTGATGATGCTCGATGAACAAATCCCGCCTATCTCTATACATTTCGATCCCTGGGTTATACCATGTTGAAATATGCATGATATCGATGAGTAGATGTAGGCCACCGGGGATCTAGCGTACAACTTTTAGATCTCATGACCCTTCTCGCAGTTACCCCGCCCTTTCCACCTTAGTTTGAATGCTTACTCTCACATCATAATCTTAAAAAAAATCTACAGATCATCAGGCATGGGAATACCGAACCGAATGTTATCTCCTGTAAGTATCCTCACGAACGATCCAGCAATAAGCCTATCGACCACAAGGGTACTAGAACATCGCCGAGAAATATCGGGAAGTTTCCCATTGGGTCCGCCACTTCCGAACCAAGATATCTTTCTTCACTATACCTAATTACAACATCCCGGCTTTAACTTGTAATCTAGGGATAACGGTCTAGTCGCCGTATGTTGGTCTGGCATTGCGCATGACCATCTGCCCGGAATTACTCTAATTCGCGATTCGTTATCACGTTCCATCCTACGAGACATTTAGGGTCCGTCGAAGTATCGGTAATATGATAATAGGCGTCTTGTTGATCGCATGGAAATACTCGTCCCAGATCTGAGGCGTAAAGGGGAAACTTTAGCCACGCGCCTGCCTAATCGCGTCTACCTTGTTTCATAGGTACGTGATAGAATAGGGGCCAACCATCTCCTATTCTAAGCTCCTGCAAAGTCTTCTACCATGCTACGTTGTCTATTGGGGTCGTCATCGCTGAGAGCCGCCTGAAGGCTACCTCCCCGAGACTGGGCCGTTATGAGGCGGAATCCCGGGCGACCGGTGGCAATGTCGCATACGTAGTAGGCCGTGGCCTGTTTACAGAAGCCGGTACCAGAGTTCGTCAATTTCAACAGATCCTGTTTCCTTGCGCAATAACATACTTAGCTATTACCTCAATTGCCTCAATGACTGCGAGACTAGACTAAGGTGTAACATTGCGCTCTACACAGGACGCAAAGAAGGAAAAGTGCTATGATGATGACCACCTACCTACCTACCTACTTACCTAACCTACTTTTCCTTGATTAAGCAAGAGATTCGGATTACTATCGGCGATTCTCTACCAAGCGCTCGCAGCCCTAGTGAACGGGCGGGTCCGTAACAAATCCAACTCAAGCTTACATATTTACCTATCGTGGACTATGTACGTGTACATACATGCCAAATCGTGATCGCCGTTGCTTTCCCGCCGTGGGGATGACGGGAAATGACACGTGGACATATATCTCGTAACACCTACGTAGTATCACAACGGGATTATACCGGTGGAGATGATCCATACTATGTATGAAGCCGACCGCAGCATCTTTCCTTCTACGTACATCATCGTCATCATTATCATCATCGCCGTCAGCCTACCTACCGTACCCGTCCGTCCCCAGCTCGGCAGCTCTACGGACGAAGCGGATCCAGGTGCAGTAGAACCCCCCACTCCTCCCGCATATTCGCTCCTCCATTCATTAACCGAGCCGACGGGACCTTATTGGTCGTGTCGACTCATGGTGGTATGTGCGCGAATTGCTGCCAGTTAGTTAGTTAGTTAGTTAGTTAGTTTTGTGCTGTGCTGTACTTTATACGGAGTACTACTACCTACCTATATCTAAGCGCTTATCCAACCAAGCACCGCCAATGATGTTCTGTGTTTCTGGATTCGATAGTACGCGAAGTACGTTCTGACGTGATCGGGGAGGGATTCCGGCTTTTGTATATGGTATGGCATGGTATGGTACGATAGGTAAGTAGGTAGGGAGGGAGGATAGAGCAGGGTAGAGTAGGGTAGGGTCCCAGTCGGGCTCCAATGCAAACAAACGACCCGAGCGTGGGTGGTACGTTGAGAGGGGTCCCCGTCCCACAATCCCGGTGGACGGGTGCCTTGGCGTAGGTAGCGATCTCATGCAAGGCTCTTGTGTTCGGTCTGGTTGCAGTGCGTTGTTTAGATGGCCGCGTTTGTCGAAGACCGCGATAGTTGGCGAGTTGGCTCCCTCCCTCGCTTGCGGCCGTCCGGGGCCGGGAGAAGGGACGGGGAGTTGGTAGAGTGCGAGTGTCGAGATGCTCGCGTAGAGTTGCGATAAAGTAAGGACTGGACTCGTTCTTGTTCCTAGGTCGTTGGGTCTTGATAGTGGCATTCTACGAGGGCAAGGAAGCAGTTGTGCGCCACTGCGCTTTTAGTTGGTATTAGGGGATATACAGTACATGACCCAATTATACACGTCTAATTGCCTGAACCTGATAGAGGCGTATCTCTGTTTATTCTAGTTCTATGTTTTTTTAGCGAGGAGCAATTACTCGTCGGGAGACGTGTCTTGGGACATGATGGCTGTCTTGGGCGGACTTCCAACATAATAGTAATGGCCATCGGCATCGCGCCAATTGAGAAATAATGGTCGCGGACGATGATCAACCAGGTCCTCAATCGTAGATCCGTATCTTACCAACTTATGTTCTTTCCACCTCTTCTGTATGATGCCCATCCCGAAAGGCACGCCGTTGTCATTGACTCCGACCGGGATCGTGATCATAGGATAACCCGCTTTTGCAGCGACAGAACATGCGACACCTCCCTCAGCTTGTATCGGTACGAGCAGCCCATCTAATTCGCTCCCCTCGTATATCATCGCCGCATCGATACCTTCCTCTCTAGATTTCCTCCTATTATACTCAAGAGCTTTGAGATATACTTCCACGCCGTCATCCTTCGACTCAATACACCTGTCGAAGTTGTCCTGTCCCGTCGGCCACGCTGGGTGAGTGCCTGGAACGCCCCCTTCTGTGTCGGTGTGCTCAATATTGTAGGCAATCACATCTTCCAACGATAGGATTCTCTTCGTATTGTTCTCTAGTGTGCTTAGGTACCTGGCAAGACTTCGGTAAAACTCTATCTTGACAATTTCAAATTCAGACAGCTGAGAGTCCGACTCGCCGGCCGCGTACCCCCAGTCCCAGCCATCGGGGGATATGATCTCCTCGGCACTTGGGAAATCCACGTCGAAAACTTGTGCGCCAGCCCCTTCTATCTGATTAATGAGGTCCTTTAGTGCTAGGTACTCGGATTTATGCTCCACGCTATTGCTTGCTGCTTCCCAGACCCTTTTCCATGGGAGTCCAAACTTCGCGCCTTTCAGCGCATCTTTTTTGGCGAGCCAATTAGTATAATCCTTGGGTGCGTCATGTTGAGGCACTGAGGACTCAGAAGTATCTAGCTGGCGATCTGAAATCGAACTCTTCTGCGCAATGATATCGAGGATTATCGTCGCATCTTCTACCGACCGCCCAAAGGTGCCCACGGTATCCTGGCTCGGCGCCTCAGGAATAATACCCAGCGTCGACGTGAGTCCCACAGTCGGCTTGATGCCCACCACGGCATTCCGGTCCGCAGGGAACATAACGCTACCGTCTGTCTCGGTGCCGATGCTGAAGGCGCACATGTTGGTCGCGACCGCGCTTGCGGGCCCGGAGCTTGAGCCTCCCGGGTGCTTGAACAAATTATACGGATTCCGGTTCTGTCCTCCTCGAGACGAATACGCCTCGGAGTAATAGCTGGCTAGCATGGACGCCCACTCCGATAAGTTCGCCTTGCCCAGGAGGACGCCGCCGGCTGCTCGGAGGAGAGCGACGACTGCGGCGTCGTCGGGTACCATCGTGCCGAGAAGCGCCGCGCAACCCGCTGTTGTTTGCATACTGTCCTTTGTTGCGATGTTGTCCTTCACAAGGAATGGTATCCCGTGGATTTTACTTCTCGTCCTGCCATTGCTCCCCTCGCGCTCCGCGTCTAGCTCGTCAGCGATCTTGTAGGCGTCGGGGTTCGTCTCGATCACTGCTCTGATATGCTTATTTATATATTCGATTCTTTTCAGATAGCATCGGACTAAGTCTCTAGAATTAAAAGACCCTTTCTTAAAGTGATCCTGAAGCTGGGTGATTGAGAGCTCCTCGACATTCTGGCCGCAGCATAGGGGCATGTCGAAGCAAGACATGATGCTTATAAAGAGCAACAGAGGTAAAATTTATTTACGCCGACATCACGCGGTAAGGAAGTTGGGAGAGTACGTACGTAAGGGCACGCTTTCAATTCCGCTGAGATTTAATGTGCACGCATATCGAAAGCGCGAAGGAGCAGGAGGTTCTGGCTCCTATGTATAGTGGAAAGGACGTTGAATGGTGGCGCTGCACGATTCTCGAAGAGGGGTAAGATTAACTACGGCCATATGAAATATATGATCGGTCATTTGTGAGGTGTAATGCAGGTTTCACCGAGATACGTGGTGTGCCTGTTTCCCACCCTCTGTAGCAGAAAAACAAGCATTGAAATGGTCACTGCAACCTGTAAAATCGATTCTCATTCAAAAGACAAGAGCCAGGCAGCAAGCCAGTCTCGATGATACTAATTAATGTACGAGCGGGGATTGGAGTTCGAAACTCCGGTTACATAACATCCATATAGAGCGGTGGATATATTCCCATTGAGTAACGAACATTTCAGCGTCTTGAGTCTTCCTTCCAACTTGTTATCGTATGCCTATTGTTTAGATAAAGAAACACTTAGACGAAGCGTGCCAATAATATGTGTACGCAAACCGTCTCGAGCAACTACCAAACCCGCACCTCAACATCTGCCTAGCAATGAACGTTAGGAACCCGAAGATAGCGCCATTAGTCTTTCTATTGTCTCACCAGAGAATTTGGGATATTTTTCGTATATTACTCTTCCTCTTCTTGAAAGTTGGTGCTGTCATGAGTGTTCATGACTCTCATATTATAGTCACAGACATCACCGTAAGTTTTGGCGCTCCAATCTCTCCAGCCACATCCTCGACCCCCGATACGGTCGGCCGACAACGATGGCATCGCATAGAAAGGGACCTCTATCTTCATTCAGCTGAACAAAGCGCTTGGCTATATGTCGCTACTCTGAAAGGGGAAGAGCTTACGTCTGATGACTTGGCCGTGACCCAAGTTAGCGTTGGTGAGCAGGATTCTACTTATAGCCGGGGTGTCGGATGGGAGCGTCGGCCAGCCGGGATCTGGATACAAAGAAGTATACAGAGAACCACCAAGCTGTGACCGACATAGATGTACTCTTCGGGACCGATGCCGTTGATCCGAGACCACATTGGGCACTCATGCGACGACCCCTCGAGCTCAGCATGGAGGTTCGGGCAGAGATCCCCGTTGCGAGGTTGAGCCTCCGTAGAGGGCAGTCTAAGCCGGCACCCGACAATCCTCACCCTGCTGCGCCATTAAGGGTGCGAGAGAATGGCAAATTCAGGATCGTTCAGATATCAGATACTCACATGGCCACCGGCGTCGGCGTCTGCAAAGACGCCATCGACGCCGATGGCAACTTTTTACCCCCCAGCGTGGCCGATCCGCAGACTGTAGACTTTATCGGAAGAGTGCTGGATATCGAGAGGCCGGATCTCGTAATTATGACTGGGGACTAGACCCACCACGATGTTCTTGATAGTCAATCTGCCATTTTCAAGGTTGTGGCCCCTTTGATCGCACGTTCGATCCCATTCGCCGCTATGTTTAGCAACCATAACGCAGAGAGTACCTACGCGCTATCTCGTAAGTAATATATGTAGACAGTATTTTCATCTTACTAACTGCAAAAATAGCAAGATCCTCCCAGATGGCGCTGCTTCGGAGTCTTCCTTTCAGTTTTTGCCGGGATGGTGTCAGGGTTTTGCGTCCCGGAGTGAATGGAATAGCCTACGCAGTCACATAGCAGGTAGGTAGAAAGGGGCCAGTAGCCATAGGGTGTATTGGTCAACATAGCCCCTAGCCCTTCCAACTGCTAGTTGGGAGGGATAGCCTGTATATATAGACCCAACCTGATAGGTACACACTAGGGTGTCACCTATTCGCCTGACAGATGGTCCTCACGATGTTGAAGGCGTCGGCAATTACCACCTTCAAATCTTTTCTCATACGTCAAAGACCCCGTTAATAACGTTATTCTTCCTCGACTCGCACGGACAGATGGACAGATAAAGAGTGAGGTAAAGGACCCAGACTACGAGCCGATTAGTAAAAGTCAGATTGAATGGCTCAAGAACACCTCGCAGGAACTAGGAGAAGAACATAGGAGTAACCTCGGCGGTAATGACAGCCTATCGCATATATCTTTGGCGTTCATGCATATCCCTTTCCCAGAATACGCAGATGACAGTCTCAACATCATTGGTGGACAGAGAAGGGAACCTACTGAAGGTCCAAGTTTCAACTCGCATTTATACGATGCTTTGGTCGAGGAAGGAGTAGTGGCCGTAGGCTGCGGGCACGATCACGTAAATGACTTTTGTGGTTTGCTACCGAAACGTAAAAACGAAGAGTCACGACAAGAGCGTGATAAGTCGTCTCAGCTTGGTCCCTGGCTCTGCTATGGGGGCGGTAGTGGATTTGGGGGATACTGCTCGTACGGCGAGAACCGATATCACCGTCGAATGAGGGTTTGGGAATTCGACACCAACACCGGAAGCATCGTGACATGGAAGCGTGTTGGGTACGCAAGCGAAAGGAGTGATCATCTGGTGCTTGTCAAGAGCGGTGATGTCGTTGCTCCTCTAAAAAAAGGTAAACTATACTAATTCTACATATATTCTTTCAACTTCCTTAACGTCGTGACACCCTAGTTTAATGCATTCAACGTGTTATTTTTATAATACTTAATTTGCAATAAAGGATGGGCGTTTAGCTATAATTATCTCAATAAAAGGTATTTTCTGTGGTATTACAATGCTTCTATATATAGCTTTATTTAATTCATACGAAGAGCCCGATGGGTACAGGCCAATTAGAGTCGTTATTCCTATATTGATTATGTACCAACTTAAGGTGCACATTTAAATATTATGTCCTTGATGGTAAATGTAACTTAGGTTTTAGGGCACCATTACATTGTAGTTGTCTTGTCAGTCTCGTTAGTGAAGTTATCTTAATCTTACTCAAACTACTGCAGCTTGCCGTGCTCCAAAAGCGCTTACGCCCCTATCAGCTAACGTTTTACTCACTGTAGAGTGCCGGTACCCTGCATTTAATTCCAAAGGAGGGCGACGGAATATACTCGAAGCAGGTGAAACCACAAGATAAAGGGTTGATGTGCAGTATCTCTTATTGCATTAAGGAACTAAGTCTAGGTATAGTGTGGTAGGATGGTACCTCTATATATATAGTGGATATATGTAGGTCAGATGTACCAACCACCGTAGTCTACCAGCCTCCCGATTTCTATACAACAAACATCTGAGACAGATAAAGATAACGGCCTAACATGCCGAGCTTATGTGCCACAGTATTATGGATGTGGCGGGCTTCTGAAGTGAGGGAGTCGGGTACGTATTACCCCTCCCACCAGCCCCTGGTCTGACCTTCTTCTTGCTTGTCAACGATTCTGTGCCCGTTTGCTCGCGACGCACATGAATACGCTTCCAAACCCTCATCTTTTACTACAAGTCTCAAAATTCTATCTGGGACACTTAGACCGTGTAGTACATCGCTTGGCTCACCATGGGCATTGACGAAGGCTTCGATATGGTGCCGCGGCTTACCGGTAGTAGTGAGGATGTGCGCAGGTGGAAGGAATTCATCGATGTCATCCGAGTGCGCTATCAGAGTGATGATAAGGTTAATTTCAAAAACGATTACATCGAATTTAATGTAGGAGAACATCCAATGCTTCCACTAGACGGTCAAAAGTTCCTTCGTTTCAGCTCCAAGCTCACCAGCGATGATATCTGGAACTACCTTCAAACTGTTCGTCGGATCGCCAAGTCTATATTCGGGAACCGTGTTCGTCCGTGGTCACAGGCCCTTGATCAATTTGGATTCTACGATTGGCGTGACGTCTATCAGACACAGCGCTTTGATTACAAGGTCTTTTGAAAATCCCGAGGTTCGAATTTCATAGATCTAACGGAAACAGAGCTACATTGCAGTGACAACCCCACGTTTTGTGGGTGATGGTCCTGATTATCCGATTGACGACCGGATGTTTGAAGCGCTAGAAATACCTGGCAAAGGCAAAGGTCTTGTGGCGAGATGCAATATCAGGAGTGGAACAAGAATCCTCTGCGAGAAGCCTCTTTTCATTCTCCGCAATGAACCGCTAGGACCGCTGCATAGATCCGTCGCTTCTAAACTCAATTCACTATCCAGAGAAGAACAGAGACTGTTTCTTTCACTGCACAACAATTTTCCTGGCCAATACGCCTTTGCAGGTATTATTAAAACTAATGCTCTACCTTGCGGACCCGGCGCCAGCACTGGAGGGATCTACCTTGAGATCAGCCGCATTAATCACAGTTGTTTACCAAATTGTTCCCAGTCATGGAACGACGAAATTAAATGCGAAACAATCCACGCCGTCAAGACTATATTGGCGGGTGAAGAACTTACTATACATTATGATCGAGGTGGCCCAGCATTGACCCGCCAAGTATATCTCCAAAGCAATTTTGGATTTAACTGCAAATGCGAACTCTGTACTCTTCCACACGATGAGCTGCAAGCTAGCGACAGCCGTCGTAGACGGATTCAAGAATTAGATGGAAAGATTGGAGACCCCCAAGCAATGATGACCGAGCCACTTCTAAGCCTTCAGGCATGTCAAGCTCTGTTCAAAATCCTAGTCGACGAGTATGGCACCCATGACATGGCTCTTGTACCGAGAGTATACTACGACGCCTTTCAGATCGTAATTTCTCATGGGGATCAAGCTCGGGCGGCGGTGTTTGCGGAGAGGGCCTACAAAGCGAGAGTTGCCTGTGAAGGTGAGGATAGCCCGGCGACCAAGAAAGTCAAGGATTTGATGCAGAATCCCTCATCTCACTATGGATTTGCCCGATGTTCTAAGAAGTGGAAATCCTCGAAGACCGCCCAGCCCAAAAACCTTAGCGTCGACGAGTTCGAGAAATGGCTCTGGCATACTTCGGGTTAGTTGTTGTTGTACGAAAGGTACCTGTGAGGTTATACGCGCCTGAACGCGCCGATGGCCGGAGAATGAAGGTCCCGCTCATAATCTGAGACTGCATCAATGAGTCTATTTAGCTCTCGCCAACCTAGTAGATACTGGTGGCCCTCGAAGGTCGTGAGAGCTGATAGAGTTCTATGCGTATGCTTGTAATTGCCTAAGGGATTCGGGGGAGATATAAATGCCTGAGTTACATGTATTTATTCGAGGCTTTATCTAAGACCTTGTTATAGTTATAGCCTTACAGTGTCTTACCCAAGCTGGTAGTTAACAATTAGGTGCTTGGAGGTATTAAAGTGAGTGCCCACCTAGTGGATCAGACCACCTAATGGATCACTTTTCCCACCAAAAACCACCAAATTTAACAACGAATAATTAAATAAATAAAATAAATATAAGGAATCTAGTGGTATATTTAAAAAGCTAGTAACTAGAATTATATATAAAAAAATTAGCAGGTAGCTAAAACTAGTTTAAAAAGAGAAAAAAACCATATAGACTAACTGCTATACTAACTGCCGTACTAACTGCCATACAGCCATACAGACTAACTGCTATACAGACTGCCAGCTATACTGCCAGCCGTACTAACTGCCATACTGACTGCCATATAAACTGCCTGCCAGCCATACAAACTAATAGCTACGAGGTCCGAGAAGGGGAACTGTTTAAAAACAAATTTTTAGTTAGGGATACACCAAGGTAAAATTAAAATTTTATTATTAAGGAAATTAGTAGGTATACTAGGTATAAGCAAAGGATAAAAAAAATACTAGTATTTAATTAAGCTTAGCGTTATCGATAAGGCCGCGCTAAACTAAAAAAGGTAGTAAATAAAATTATATATAGTTCGAAAGAGAAAAATCCAAAGATTTTAAAAATAATAACCATTTTTTTATAACTATTTTATTTAATTTATAAATACTATATAAAGTTAAATATTTTAATTAAATAATTTTTTAATATTTTTTTTTATTTTTAATAAAATTTTTTTTTAAAAATAAAAAATTATATTAAATATAATAAAAATTAAATATTGCAACAGGGCTGGCGGTCCCTGCAGGTGCCAGGCACCTGCGTAGTAGTTGACCTAGGCTGTTGCGGCCCGTGCGCACCTGTCATACTGGCTATATAAGGGGCTGTTGGCCGCAGGCCAACCTACCTACCTACTTCACCTCATACATACCATACAGACCTTAATACACCTTCAGTTATACATAGTTAATTCAGCCCTTTATACAGCCATTTTTCAGCCATGTAGGCCCTACTAGTTGTTTTTTTTGTTGTTTTAGTTGTTGTTTTAGTTGTTTTCTATTGGTTGGCTCTGCTATCCCGACGCAATATTTTAAAAATAAAAAAAGTTTATTTTTAATATAGTTAATAATTTAAATTTTTAAATTATATATTTATAGCTATAATATTAATTAAGTTATTAAAGTTTTATTATATATAAATTTAAAATAACTTATTTAAATAAATAGTTTATTTATATAAAAAATATATTATATTAAATATAAATATTTATTTTAGTATATATAAATATTTAAGTTAAAAAATTAAATATTTTTTTTTTTTTAACTTTAAAATTTTTTTTTATTTATAAGTAAATTCTAAGCAGATTATATAACCTTATATAAGCTTATTAATTATTATATAAAATAGTGCAAGCTTTTATAAATATTTATATTTTTATATAGCTATATATAATTAAAAGCTTTTATATATATTATAAGCAAACTAAAAAAAAACCTAAATAAAAATACTATAGCTAAAGCTGCGGCAGAAAAAGCTTTACGCAATATATAAAATAAAGTAATAAAAAAAGCTTAAGCTTAAAAAAACAAGCGCGCTTAAAAGCTAATCAATATAAAGTTATTTAATTATTTATAAACTAAAAAAATATAAATAAACTTTTAATACTATTAAAGCAAGCATTTAAATAATTCGGGCAAATTTATATACGCAACAAATAATATTAAACAAACTTGCAAGCTATTAAACAAGCTTTACATTAGCTAGTTTAATAATATACGCTAATATATTAAAAATAATTAAATATATATATTATTTTTATAATATTTTATAAGCATATATTAATAAATATAAACTATTAAATACTTAATTATATTAAAAATAGTTTATATTAAAAGCATATTTATTAAGTGCAAGTTTAAAATATTTTAATAATAATAAGCCTTAGTTATTATAGCTTATATTATACTAAAATAAATTAATATTAAAAAATATTAAGCTTATATAAACATAAAAAGCTATAGTTTTTTTAATAAATATATTTTATTTAACTTAAATATATTTAAAAATGCTTGTTTTTACTATTAATATTTTTTACTTGCAATATTTTATATATTTTATAAAAGTTAAAAAAAATTAAAGTTTGCAAAAAATTATAAGTATTTATATAAAAGTTTATAAGCTTATATTAACTTTATTAGCTAAAAACAAAAAAAATAATAAAAAAAGGTTTTTTAATATTATATATGCAATGCTTAAAAACGCGACTATAAGCAAGCTTAAATAAGTTAAATATATAATTAAAGCTAAGCTAAACCGTTGCAAAAAAAATAAAAAAATTTTTTGCTTGCGCAAGTATTTATAAATCTAAACTAGTTTAATTAATAAAGTTTTAGTAAATACATAGTTTTTTAAAAGTATATAAAATTTTATAAAAATAGTTTTAAATAATATATTTTTTACTAAATAAATTTTATAAAAATTAAATTAATATTATACCTTTTTAATAATAATAATATAAAATAATATATAATATAAGTAAATAATAAAAAATAATATTTTTATTATATAAAATTTTATTTTATTTTATTAATTTAATTATTATTAATATTTTTTTTAAAAAGTTTTATAAATAATTATAATATATAAAAATAATTAATAAAATAAATATTTAAAGCTTTAAAATAATAAAATAATAATTTAATATTATTAAAATTATTATTTTTAAAAATATTAAATAATATATTAAAAAATAAAAATAATTAATAAAAATAATTATAAAAAATTTATTAAAAATATTATTATATTAAAATAATAATAATAATAATAATAATAATAATAATAATAATAATAATAATAATAATAATAATAATAATAATAATAATATAATTAAATTAATAATTTTTATAAATATTAAATATTTATATTATAATTAATTTAAATTATTATAATTTATATATATTTATTATATAA
>MU380298.1:0-22202 GCA_022495085.1 Xylaria sp. FL1042
ATTATTTTAAGCGTAGCTAGTAAAACTATTAAATAATATTTATATATAAATAAATATAAAAAAACAACTATATATAAAGCTATATAAATTATTTATTTGTTTAATAAAATATAATATAATAATATATTTTAATAAATGTTTATTATTTATTAATAATAAAATTTTTTTAAGCTTTATAATCTTTATTAAAAAAATTAAAGCTAATTTTATAAAAATTATAGCTATTAAAAATTAATTAATATTTTTAATAATAATAAAAATATATAGCTTTATAAACGCTGCTAAATATTTTAAATATTTAATTAATAATTATTTACTAATTATAAAACTTTTAATAGCTTTATTAAGCGGTTTAAAAAATATAATAATTAAACTATTATTTAATATAAAAAAAATATAAAAAGTAATTTATAATTTTATAATAATAATATTAATAATTAAGTTTTTTAATTAATAGTTATTTTTAGTTATTAATATTAACTTTAGTTAATAATATATTAGCGTTTGCTTAATATAACTTTATTTTTATAAAAAAAAAAATATATTATTTTTAATAGCGTATTTTTTTTAAAAGCTAAAAAAAGCGTAATTATATTATTTAGCGTAAAAAAAAAAACTTTTAGTTATTATGCTAGCTTTTTAATATTAAAAGCATTAAATTAAAAATAAAAAAGTTATAATTTAAATAAATTATAAGTCTTTATTAATAATTAAAACTAAAGTAAAATAATTAGCAAAAATTATAAAATTTTTTAATATTATAAAATATTATAACATATAAATTATATATTAAACAAGTAAATTTAATATTTTAATAAACTAGTTATTAAAGCTATTAAAGAAAACTTTTTTAATAATTAAAAATAAAGCTAAAAAACTAATAAAAATTAAATAATTTATTAAATTAATTAAACTATTATTACGGCTTAATTAAATTAACTTATAAATAATTAACAAGTTTTTTTATTTTAATATAAATTTATTAAGCAATGTTATATGTTAAGCTATTACTAAAGGCAAGGCTTTATTTAAAAAGCTAGATTTATATTAAAATTTAAGTGTAAGGAAAAAAAGAAACTATTATAACAGCTATTTTAGCGCGAGAAGGTCTTTTAAATAATATAGCAGACCTGCATTGCAGGTTTTACCAGGTGCTTGCCACCTGGTGTGGTTTATTAACACTACTTTATTATAACTTTTATAGCGCGTGGCCTTAATATAGCTATAATATAATTACGGCTATATAGCGGGGCTAGCTATTAGCTATTATATTATAACTACCTTTTTTAAAAAAAAGGAAAAAATTTTATTTTTATAATAAAATTTAAACTATTTGCTTTTTAAGCAAAAAAAAAATGCTTTTAAGTATTTATTTATATGCTTTAGTTAAAGCTTTTATTTTATTATATTATATTATAAGTTTTTTTATAAATTATTAAGGCTTTTTTTTTATATAATAGTTTATTTTTTTAGTTAAGCTTTATATTTTTTTTTATTTTATATTTTTTTGTTATATAACTTTTATTTTTTTTGCTGCGGCTTTATTATTATTAAAATAAGAATTTTTAAATTTTTTTTTTCTGCTGCTTTTAGCTATAACTTTAACTGCACAAGAAAGCTAAACGCTTTAAAACTAGCGTTATAAAACTTTTAAAGCATTTATGCGCTGTTTTTAAAGTTTTTTACGAAGTATTATTTATTATTAATATTTTAGCTTTTTTATTATATTTAATACTATAGCTTTTTATAATAAGTTTATAATATTAAAATTTTTTTTACGCTAAACTTTTTTTTTTTTTCTAGCTTTATTATTTTACTCGCAGAGTTTTTTATTTTTTAGCTAAGCAAAAGGTTATTTAAATATTTTTTTAGCCGGTCGGCGTAGTATTAATTAATGCTTTTTTATAATAGCAGCATATTTAATATATATATATATTTTTTTTTTGCTAATATTTTAAACTTTTGCTATATTATTAAATAATTTAACTTATTAAATAAACGATTAGTTTATTATAATTATTATTTTTTTAATATAAATATTTAGTCGCTTATATTAAAATTAAGTTTACGTTATATTTTATTAGCTTAATAAACTATTTAGTTTTAAATATTAACTAAATATAATTTAGCGGTATTTATAAACTATATTATTTTCTGCGCTTTATTTTAGGCTTTTTTTTTTACAGCTTTTTTTTTAGCTAAAAAATCTTATAGTTTTATTTTAGCGGTTTTATTTTTTTAATTAAAATAAAAAAATATTAAAAACCTTATTTTTATTTTATAAAATAACAATTTAATAAATTTATAAAATAAAGCAGCTTATGCATAGTTTATAGCAAAGATTATTTTAAACTAGTTATTTTAATAATAGTTTATATATAGTTTAAAATATTAATTTAAATATTTATTTATAATTTTAGCTTGTTTTATTATTTTATAATAATTTATAAAAGCTAAAATATATTTAATTTTTATTAACTTATATAGCTTATTTATAAAAATAAAAATAAACTAAAGTTTATAGTTTAATATTATAATTATAAGCATGCTAAAAACTTTAAACGGTTTTTTATAATATATTTATATAATATTTTTAAAAGTAGCACTAATAATATAAAATATAATCTACGCTTTTTTATTAAAGCAGTTTATTATTACTAATATATTATTATATTTATATTTGTTTTTAAATATTTGCTTAAAGTTTATTATAATATAACGCTATATATAATTAAATATTAAAAAAAAGCGCAATTTTTTTAATATTTTATTTTTTAATATTTTAACTAGCTAATATTTTAAATAGTTAGCTATATAAATATTATAATTTATTATTATTTTAAGCTATTAATATTTTTATATAAGCAGGCGTTTAGTTTTATTTTTTTTAAAGTATATAATAGTTATTTTTATATAAATTTCTTTAATAAAGCTAGTGCGCAGTTAAAAAAAATCGAAAACTATTAATTTTTTTTTATATATAATAAAGCTATTTTATAAAGTTTATAAATTATTTTATACCTTTTTTTAAGTTTTTTAGCAATATATTTTTATATTTAAGTTAATATAGTTTTTTAAAAATATATAATTAATTACTTAAGGCTTTTTAAATATTTATAAATTAAGTTATAAAATTATTTTTAATAAAGTAACAACTTTTTTATATTATATAATGTTATAGCTAAGTTTAAATAATATTATATATTTATATTATTTTTTTTTCTTTTATTAAGTTTATAAATTTTTTTGCTTTTAAAAAAAAAAGTTAACTATTATATTTTTTTTTTTTAAGTAAAAAATAATTATAAAGTTATATTTAAAAAATAATATAGCTTAGCTAGCCTACTATAAGTTTAATTATTATTTTTTGCTAAAATATTTTAGTGCTTAATAGTTAGTTATTATTAAAAACAGGTTTTTTTTTTTTAATAAGTTTAGCGCGCTATTTTTTAAAAGCTAAAGTTACTGCTAGCATTTTTTTATTATATATATTATAATTAAGCTTAGCGTTTTATATAATTTTAAAATAAAATACTATTAAGTATTATTTATTATTATATTTTTACGAGAATATTTTAGCAGACATGCTATTAAAAGCGTTAGTTTTTACTTTTATAAATAAAATATAATTAAAATGCTTTAATAGCAAAGCTATAATAAGCATTTTTTTTAAATATTAAAAAAATTTTTTATATTTATTAGTTTATTTAAACAAGCTGTTTTTTTTAGTTAATTTTATTAATAATATAATAATATAACTATATTTGTTTATAAATTTTTAATAAAAATTATAAAATCTTAAAAAGAATTATATTTTTTTTATTATAATAAAAGATTTTTAATAATATATAACGCTAACTTTATTAAAGTTAATTTATATATTTTTTATATTTATAATATATTTTAAAAATTTAATTTTAATAATATAAAATTTTAATTTTTTAAGGTTTATTTATAAACTAGCGTTTTTTAGTTTTTTTAAAACCTTTTAAATATATATTTAATATTTTTTTAAATTATTAAAATAAATAAAAATATTATTTATATAAGCGCTATAAAAATTATTTAAATAGTTAAAAAAAATATTATTAATATATTTTTAAAAAGTTAATAGCTTATTAATTAGTTTAAATAAAAGTATATAATAATAATATATTTTATAATAAGTATAAAATATAGTTAAATCTTTTTAACTAGGTTTAATTTTAATATAATAAAAAGTTTAATAAACGTTAATTTTAGTAAAGATTTTAGCTTTAAAAATATATAATAATATTTTTTTAATAAATAATAAAAGATATTTGTTTTTTTTTAAGATTTTATTTAGCTTATAATAGTTTATATAAAAGTAAAAGCTATTATTAAACTTTTAAACAAATAAAATAAAAAAAGCAAAAAGTGCGCTATTTAATTTAATAAAACCTTTGCGTAAATTTTTTATAAAATATTTTTTAATAGCTTTTAACTTATTTAATAATATTTTATATAAAAAGCTATAGCTTAGGTTTTTTATAGATTTTTTTATTATAAATTTAATTTTATAATTTATTTAAGGTTTATTAAATAATAAAGTATTAAAATTTATTTTGCTAAAAATACGTAATAAATTATAATATTTTAAAGGTATAAGTTTTAAAATATTTTATTTAAATTTTTTATTTTTTTTGTTAAAAAAGTTTTTTTTTTTTTAATATTATTTAATTAGCTTGTTTAATTAATAAATATTTATTACTTTAATAATATTATAAGATTTATTGCGCTATATTATTTTTTAAAAAATTATAGCGCTAATTTAAGCTATTTTAATATTTAATTATTGTTTATATTATTTTATGCTATTATATTAAAGTTTATAAGGCTTTAATATATTAGTTTATTATTAAGCTAATATATTTTTTTATTTTTTTAAAATTTTTTGTTTTTTTTTAAACTTTTATTATTTTTTTATAATAAGTTTTAGTAGTATTTTTAAGGTACTATTTAAAATATGCTTTATTTTAGCTATTTTATTTGCTATTAAGTTATTTTTTTTAAAAATGCTTATTTAAAAAAGCGGTTTTTAATAGTTTTTTATTATAGCTTTTTGCTATTTTTTTTTATAAGCTGTTTTTTTTTTTAAAGCTTTATTTTTTCTTATTATATTTAGCTAGTATATAAAATAATACAGCTAAATATTTGCTTTATTTATTAATAAATCTTGCTTGCTATTTTTAATAAATAAGTTAAATAAAAATAATAGTTTATTATGCTAGCAGTTAAATAAAATATTATTTTTTATAAACTATAATTTTTTTAAAATAATATTATATTATATATTTAAAATAAATATAAGCATTTTATAAAATGCACGCTTTTTAATTTTAATATTAAGTAAAAAGTAAATATTAATTTACTGGTTTTTTTTATTATTAAATTTAGCAACAAGGATTAAAAGGTATATTATAGTTTTAAGTTTAAAATATTTTTTTATTTTTATAGCAAACTATATATTTATTATAATATATAATTTAATTTTTATATTTTTAAAATAATTAAAAGTTATTAATAATAATTTATTATAGCTTATAATATAAGTATATATTAAAGGTTTATTTTTAAAATATTTATTTAATATATATTTATTTTGCTTTTAAGATATTTTTTTTAAAAAAAAGATTAATTTATTTAAGATTATTTTTTTAGCGTTTATTATTTAAGCTTTTATTTTTTTGCGCGTAATAAGTTTTACTTAGTAAATTTAGCTAAAATAGCGCTAATACAAGCTTTATAGTTAATAGCTTAAGCGTTTTTTAAAAAATAATTTTTAAATATATAACTTAATTAATAATAATTAAAATATTTGCTTTTAATAATAAGCTAACATATTTTATTAAGTATTAATTAAGCTAGTTTACGCTATAATATAATTATAAAAGTTTATAAGCGTGCGCTATTATAATTTTTATTATTGTTTTTATTATTATTTTTAACGTTAAATAAATGCGATTTATTTTTATAAATAGCGTTATATTTTTAATTATTAATATAAAATTAATATATTATTTATATATAATATTTTATATACACGTTAAAGTTTATACTATTTTTAATATATTTAAATATAATTATATTAATTAGCTAAATAAAAAAATAGTTTTTAAACTTTTTTTTTTATTTGCTTTTATTTAAGTAGCGCTTTTTTATTAGTTATATAAATTTATTTTTAAACTATAAAAACTTGTTTAAACTAAATCTTTTTTTTATTTTTAGCTTTTTTATTTTTAAGTTTTTTTATTTTATTTTTAACTTTTTATTTACGTTAATATTATAATAATTATTTTATAAATGTTTTAATAATTTTTTTAAAATAATTAATAAAAAAAAATATATTTTTAATAAATAAGGTTGCAAATATTTTATAAAAGCGCTTTTTAAGTGCGATTTAATATTAGTTATTTTTATTATATTAATAAACAATTAATTAATATTTATTAAAAGTTGGTTTTTTATATTATAAAATTATATTTTAAACTTGACTTTATTTTTATTTTTATTGTTATAAAATATAAAAACGTGGACTTTAATAAACTTTTATGTACTTTTTTTAATATAATTAAATTTAAAAGTATAACCGCGGTATATAAAGTTAATTATAGCTTAATTAAACTTATAAAGCTAATTTTACAAGTTATTTTTAACTAAGGTTATTTTAGTTAATTTTTTAGTTAATTAATTTATTATTTTTTATAGATTATTATTATTAAATAAATATTTTATTTTTTTTAATTTAATTTATTTTAGTTAAGCTTATAATTTTTAATAATTAAACATAGTTTTATTAGCTTTTGCTATTTATATTACTTATTTAACTAAAATATTTATTTTTTTTTTAGTTTTAATAAATATTTAATATAAGTTATTATAGTGCTAGCGGTAAGCTATAAATAAAAAAAAGCAAAGTTTAAACTTTATTTAAAAAATATTAAAGTGTTAAACTAAATATTTTAAAAAAATCTAATAATTTATAATATTATTATAATTAAATAAAAAGTTTTAAGCTTTTATATATAAAAAAAAAAAAAAAAATAAGTTTATCGCTTTTTAAATAAAAGCTAGCGAGTTTATTATAAATTTTTTTAATTATTAAGCAAAGGTCTTTAAAAATGTTTATATATTTTTATTTTATAAAGTAGCTGCTAATTATAAACTAAAACTTTAATTTAAAGTTTTATATAGTTATAAATTTAGTCGCGTATAAATATTTTTTACTTTTAATAATAATATTAGCATTATTTATAATAAATTTTAATTTAAAAATAAGTAATAATTAATAATATATTTAAAAAATTAATCGCTTGTTAAGTTATAAAAATAACCTTTTTATATTTTAGTTTTTAAAATAAATTTATTTTTAAGCGTTTTTTTTTAACTTAGCCTATTTTTTTAAAATATATATTATATTATAATTTAAAGTATATAGTTTAGTTTATTAATATTATATTTATTTATTTATTTATTTATAAAAATATATTTATAATAAAATAATTTTAATGCTTTTAAAAAAAATAATATTTAGATTATTATATATTAAGCTATTATTAAAGGCAAGGCTTTATTTAAAAAGCTAGATTTATATTGAAATTTAAGTGTAAAAAAAAAAGAAAACTATTATGACAGCTATTTTAGCGCGAGAAGGTCTTTTAGGTAGTGTAGTAGACCTGCGTTGCAGGTTCTGCCAGGTGCCTGCCATCTGGTGTGGTTTATTAACACTACTCCATTGTGACTCCTGTAGCGCATGTAGCCACAACGCAATTACGGCTACGTGGCGGGGCTAGCCACTAGCCACTATACCGTAACTAGCAATATAAAAATAAAATAAGTAGCAAAGCACTTTTTATTTTATAATAGAAAACTATATAAAATAATAACATATAATAAAGCTTCCGGTGATTTTTTATATTTTGCAAAAATAATATATTAAGCAGTTAGCTTTTTAAAAATATTAAAAATAATAAATCTAGTATAAATTATAAAAAATATTTATATTAGCTTTAATTATATTATAATAAATATAATTTAATATAAAATAAATAAATAATATTAACATTTAAAAATAATGCTTATAGCTTAATAAATTATAGTTAAATATATATAATATTAATTAATAAAGCTTTTTTTAAAAAAATTATTTAATTTTTAGCTTATTATATTATTATAATTATTATTATAATAAGCTATTAATTATATATTAATAAAAAATATAAAAATATTAATTTATATTAAATATATAATATTATAAGTTAAAGCAGTAATAATTTTTAATATTATATTTAAAGCTATAAAGCTGTTAATTATTTAAATTAAAAAAATATTTAATTATTTTTGCAAATAAATTAATAATAATAAAAACGCTTTTATAAATAAAGCAGTTATAATATAATATAAATTATATAGTTTAATAATAAAACCAATAACTTTATTATAACTTTAAAGCAATAATAAAATTAAAAAAGCAAATAAAAATATAAAATAAATTATATTAAAAAAAAGCGTTATTTAATAATATTTTAACTTTTTTATATTTTTAAAAATTATTATTTATATTTATAACTAAATATTTTAACTAAGCAGCTATAGCAGTTATTTTTTTTTATTTAATATAAAACCTTTTTAATAATAACCGCTTAAAAAAACTATTAAATATAATTATAAACTAATAAAAAAAAAATAATATTTTAATAATATTTAGCTTATAACTATAAAGCATTATTAATAAAAAATAATTTTAATAGTTTAAAAGTATTAAAAAACTAAATATAAGCTTATTTATAAAAAAAAAAAAATTTAATTAAAACTTATATAATAAGCAATTAAATTTTAAAAATTAAATAATATATTAATAAATTAAAACTTTATTATAATAGCTTATAAATTATAATAAGTTATTATTAAAATAATATATATTAATTATAAAGCTTAAAAAAAATATAACTTTTTAGCAAATATAATAAAAATAATTTATATTTAGCTTATAGTAATAATAATTATTTAATAAAAAGTCTTTAATATATAAGCAAAATAATATTAAAAAAAAATTATAAAAAGCTATAAAAAATAACTAAATAATTATTATAGTAAAATAATTAAAAAAAAGCAAATTTAATAAATTTAGCGAAAAAAAAATAAAAATAATATTTTTAAGCTAATTTAGTTAAAAACACTAAAACGCTAATAGTTAATAATTATAGTAATTATTTAAAAAAAAAATAGTTATAGTTTTAGCTGTTAAATAAAAATACCTTAGGCATAGGCCCTAGAATATAGGTACCCCGCACTACTGTTTATATAAATAAGTATATAAAAGATGGAAGATAGCCCATACTTTAAAGATGAACAAGCAACATCTACAACTAGTATAGATCTTCGACTAAAGCGTAATAATTACCTTAGCCAAGGCTCTGTACTGAGTGGATACGAAGCAGAAAGCACACCTAGGTAGGATCACTAATATCGTGTCTTAACCATCACTCTAGGCGGTTTTCAAAGCCAATCAGCCAGATTCATCAGGTTCTAAATGACAAGATAGTATGCTATACCTGCTCTGAGCCTTGTGCTTCACAGAAAAACCAATGGGAATCTAGCCGAAATTTGGCTATGGCAAAGAATGCGCAGAGTTGTTGTCACAGGTCTGGGTGCCGTCACGCCTCTTGGCGTCGGCGTTCGACACACATGGAAGAGGCTTGTTGCCGGTCATTCAGGAATCAGCAGTGTTGCCGACTTTAATCAACAGGATCGATGGCGTGAACTCACCAGTGCTGTCGCTGGTGCTGTACCTAAACATACCGGTAATAGCACCGGGCTCGGCCTGTGGCATGCCGATGAATGGCTCTCTAAATTCGATCAGCGGCGCATGTCGATTTTCTCTCAATATGCAATGGCCGCTGCTGAGATGGCCCTTGAAGACGCTGCATGGAAGCCTGAGAAAGAAGCAGATTTGCAGGACACGGGAGTATGTTTAGGAAGCGGCATCGGCAATCTGGAAGAAATTTACAAGAGCAGTATTGCATTTGACAATGGTGTAAGGTCCTATGCATTGCCTTTTACAATGAAGAGCGAAGAGCATCCCAAGTTTACTCACATATCACGCTTGAATAGGGTTACAAGAAGGTGTCGCCATTGTTTGTACCCCTGATACTCACAAACCTTGCCGCTGGGCACATATCCATGAAATACGGGTTCCAAGGCCCCAACCATGCCGCCACTACAGCGTGCACAACCGGTGCGCATTCACTCGGCGATGCTTCCCGTTTCATCGCATACGGTGACGCTGACGTGATGGTCGCGGGTGGTGCTGAGTCCTGCATTCACCCTCTGGCATTTGCCGGGTTCGGGAGATCGCGGTCACTCTCCACGGCCTTTAACGACAATCCCGCTGCAAGCTGTCGCCCGTTTGACGCGCAAAGGGATGGGTTCGTAATTTCCGAAGGTGCCGCCGTGGTTGTGCTTGAAGAACTGGAGCATGCAAAGGCTCGTGGTGCGAAGATCTACGCCGAGCTTAAGGGTTATGGATGTAGCGGTGATGCTCACCACATGACCGCCCCGGCCGAGGACGGCTCGGGGGCTTTCCTTGCGATGAAAAGGGCTTTGAAGCATGCTGGCATCAAACCTCGTCAGGTCGACTACATCAATGCGCATGCGACGGGTACCGCCATCGGCGACGCTGCAGAAGCACTCGCAATTCGCTCTATTATGCTCGGTGAAGAAGGTCATCTGCGAGATAACGAAGTCAATGTGAGTAGCACCAAGGGGTCTATAGGTCATCTTCTTGGAGCTGCTGGGGCGATCGAGGCTATATTTTCCATCCTCGCCATTACTGAAGTGAGTTGCCTCCAACGGGTACGAAATTTGAACAGAGTAACTGATTCTCTCTAGAACACACTCCCGCCGACCTTGAACCTACACGACCCTGATATTGAGCCTCAATTTAACCTCGTACCTCTTTACGCCCAAGAGAAAAATGTAGATGTGGTTATGTCGAACAGCTTCGGGTTTGGAGGAACTAATGCTAGCTTAGTCTTCTCAAAATATTGATCAATATTCTTGAGCTTACACATGTATATTAGCTGTAAGAGTACTCGACCAGGTCATTGTATGTGATTATAGCGCCCACTTTACAAGACGGGCGTGTCGGAGCGAAGCACAAGCTGCTAACCTCAAGATACTCTAATAATTTTATGTCGCGGCGACGCAAAGACTTCTCATCTCATCTCTATTCGGTCTCTGTATCGTACCATCTATTATATCTCTCATTCAAATCCAGTAGTTATACGGAGTACTTTATCTCCATCAAGTCTCCCAAACACCCAGACACGTTGGAGCTGTGTACGTATCACTCCGGAATCAGCTAAGGCTACATTAAGTACTTAGTACTTAATATATGCAGCTCAGGCGGTTGTCCCCATATTTAATGCGCAGATACAGCACCCCGGACCCCTGCTCATAGCCCCAGGAGCCACGTACTACTGCCGCACTTCACTTTCCCAGCTGAAACCACCTACAGTGGCCCTAAAAATGTAGATCCGGTCTAGGTATACCTGAGGTATCTGATAAGACGCTGCTGGGTGTATTTCCTACTTTAGACTTTAGACTTTCCGTAAGATGTTTGATTCTTGAGACTCATACAACTCATATATACTAGAAGATTTCCAGAATTATCTGTATAAGGACATGTGCATTGCAGCAGCCTCATGCCTGGCTTCCCAGCGCCTAGTAATCGGTAAGTATCTGCTCTCTTATTGGTCGGATCGGGAGAGGCGACATCTCACCTTCGTTACGGTTCGAGTTCTACGTTGACACTGACACTCGCAATCTCAGAAACAAACACGTCTATATCTGAACATTGATGATTGAGGGAGATCAAATTCTAGATATACTCAGCGCTGACTACACGAATTGGCCATTGTTTCCAAGGTTTACCTTGGTGACACGAAGGTTCCGGGCGTTGAGATCTTCAGAACACGTTTCAGAAGCCAAGGGTGGTACGAGGCGTAGCAGAATCGCTTGGGAAGTTAGATAGTTCTTTATCTTTATCCCTCACCCTCCCTCCCTTTTGAAGGCATCGAGGCAGTGCACAGGTAAACTCAATCAAATTCACTTAATCCACCGTGCTGTCAGCGGAGGTACAGCACGGGAATCCTCTCTTGAGGACAGTTGGGGCCCGGGATTTCGGGGAAGATGTCCGGGAATAAGTTGCCCGGGAACGGGCAAAGCCAAGAGCACGAAGAAGCTGCTATTCACCAAAGAAATGGTAGAATATCAGATGATGACCACGACGAGAGTCATGAACTTTCCGATTGGGTTAGGCCAAGTACTCTGGAAAAGGCCGAAGACGAAGAGGGAGAAGAACACGAACGTCTACTTGACCCCAATTATCCCGATGAAAACGACGATATAGAACTAGACGAACTTAACCATGGAAGGGCTGCCTCGTTCGACAGCGAAGTCGCCGCGAAGGCCAACGAAGAAGACTCTCCGTATGAAGAAGTACGAGCTGCTGTGCGCAACTTCGATGAGGACTTACCGTGTAGCACTATTCGAGCATGGACAATTGGATTGTCTTTGACTTTCGTTGGCGCGGCGCTTAACACGTTATTTTCATTACGAGCACCATCCATCGGTATTGGGCCTCTCATTGCTCAGATCATCGCCTGGGTCATGGGTCGAGTGTGGGAGAGAGTAGTACCGGAAAAGCAAGTGACTCTCTTTGGACTAAAGTGCGACCTGAACCCAGGACCATTCAACATCAAGGAACATTCCATCATTGTGGTTATGGCTAGCGTATCATTCTCAGTGGCATACGCAACAGATATTATCTTAGCTCAACTAGTGTTTTACAAACAGAATTTCGGGATCATCTTTCAGCTACTGCTTGTCATTTCCACCCAATCCCTTGGATATGGAATCGCAGGCATTATGCGCAAGTTTCTAGGTAAGCTAATCCGGAGACTGGAAAAGGTCAATTGCTGACTTCTTGAAGTATATCCTGCCTCTATGATATGGCCTAATACGTGCGTACCTTTAATAGCATTGTGCTCAACACTTCACTTGTCAAGTTATACCTTACCTGCTCAATATACTCAGCTCGTCGCAAAGCATTCGATGCTAACTCTCTCTACCTTAGGTTGGCTGCCATTGCGCTGATGAATGCGATGTACGAAACCCATCATGTTAAGGACCCAACAATTATTGGAGGGAACATGTCACGATACAGGTGGTTTGGACTCATCACTATAGCATCTTGCATCTACTACTTTATCCCCGGGTTCCTTGCCCAGTTCTTAAGTGTCACTGCTGTCGCAACCTGGCTGGCACCACAGAGCCCGATTGTCAACCAGATATTTGGTGGTACCACTGGGCTCTCGCTTATTCCAATCACCTTTGACTGGACTCAGATAGCAGGTTATATAGGATCGCCCCTAATTGTTCCATGGTCAGTCTCTAATCAAATTATTCCTTATAGATCGTTTACTGATATTCTTAGGCACGCAATCGCAAATATTCTAATTGGTGTTGTTGTGTTCTTTATTATGCTCACTTCTTTTCTTCATTACACCGGCGCTTGGTACTCTCAATTCTTGCCAATGAGCGATGCCTCGACATACGATAATACAGGGGCTATATACAATGTTTCGCGTGTCTTAACCCCTGAACTTAGATTGGATGAAGGCGCGTATCAATCTTACTCCCCGCTATTCATCAGGTTCGTAATCCCATGATATGGATATCAATGTACTGCAGCTAACTAGAGATATAGTACTACGTTTGCTTTATCCTACGGTCTTTCTTTCGCTGCCATATCTGCCCTAGTCGTACACACCTTCCTACACTACAGTGGTACTATTCGAGCTCAGTATCGAAACAGCACACACGAGAAACCTGACATTCATATGAAACTCATGCGAAAATATAAGGAGGCGCCCCTATTGTGGTATACGTCTCTGTTCTTCATTGTATGCTTAATTTTCCGTCTCTTATGTTCTTCCAGGGTACTTAATTCTTTACAGGTTCTAGCACTAAGCCTGGTCGCTGTGCTCTTCTATCCTACTAATCTAACTTGGTGGGCTTTCTTACTTGCCGTGGCTATTGCATTCATGTTCTCTCTTCCCATTGGCATCATAGAAGCAATTACAAGTCAGGAGATTGGCTTGAATGTTTTGACCGAGTTCATCTACGGCTATATTCAACCCGGGAGACCCCTGGCTTTGATGCTGTAAGAACTCACCTCTGGCTGAAAGCATATCCATTTATGCTAACGCTTCGTTCGCAGTTTTAAAACATATGGCTATATCACAATGTAAGTTTTTGTGTCGCTCCCCCCGCTCTCTAATTTATTAACCTTACTTGTAGGTCCCAAGCCCTCAGCTTTGTTGCGGACCTCAAATTCGGGCACTACATGAAGATACCTCCACGAACAATGTTCATGGCCCAGGTCGTCGCAACGACCATATCATGCTTCATACAAGTCGCAGTTCTCAACTTTGCGCTCTCCAACATCGACGGCGTCTGCGATATAACCCAACCACAACGCTTCACCTGCCCAGGCGGCCGCGTCTTCTTCTCCGCCTCGGTGATCTGGGGTCTCATCGGCCCCGCCCGCGTCTTCTCCCCAGGACAGATCTACTCGGGCCTACTCTCCTTCTTCGTCGTCGGGGCCATCACGCCCGTCATCATCTACTTCGCCGCAAAGCGGTACCCGCGCTCCCCAGCCAAGTACCTGATGGCGCCGCTAATCTTCGGCGGCGCGGGATCCATGCCGCCCGCCACACCCCTCAATTACCTATCGTGGGGCATCGTCGGCTACGTCTTCCAGTTCGCCATCAAGAAGCGGGATTTCAGGTGGTGGAGCCGTCTCAACTATCTTACTTCTGCGGGCCTCGATCTCGGGCTCGCCATTGGTACCATTGTGATTTTCCTCGCTTTCACGCTTCATGATATTGAGCCGCCGCAGTGGTGGGGGAACACCGTCGTGACGACTACGCTGGATTATCAGGGGAAAGCTGTGCAGGTCGTTTTGCCGCCGGGCGAGACGTTTGGGCCGAAGGTTTGGTAGACGTTACTGGATGTTTTTTAATTATAGAGATTTGTCAACTTGTAGACTGATTAATACATTAGATCACATAAGTTTCAATTACTCGCTAACCATAACCTGAGTGCTTTGCTTCTTTGTCGTAAGTCAATGTATTCAGTTATTAAATGTATTTACAAACACGAAAGGAGTTAGGATTCTATAACTCTTGCGTTATGTTTCTTGTTGGTTCGAACGCTGAATCAAGAACTAACAATATCTGTACATATATCTATATGATGGTACGCAAATATATAAGTCATCTTACCAACCAAGAATTAAGTCTCAGTTAGTCAGTCATGTCAATCCAATTAATATGCTAATCAATGTAGGAAGAAAAAGGGATCTTGTTATCTTGCTCATTATGCTCTAGGTTCTAATAACATATTCAGTTAATGAGCTAATATTAAAACACACAATAGTCACATACAAGCACTGAAATAGCTGACAACACGTGATAATATAGCTAGTTATCTCATACCAATACAGCTAGCTACCTCTTCTCTCGTTTACAAGCGAGATCGGGACATCAAACGAAGGCAACCGGTCCTGCAAAGCCCACAACGAGATACCCGCGCCGACGACAATCAGGGCTCCCGTCTTGGAAGCCCTTGGGAAACGTTGGCTAGTCGACAGTCAACCCTCGTGCGTTAAAATATGTGTGTAACCAACAAAAAAGGGAAAAGTGGAGTAAGAAAGGGGCAAACGGGGACTCCGATATGAATCGAATGGCTTTCTTACACCTGGTTCTGGCTTCGACTACAAAGCCAACAGAAGAGATCGCCGATCCAATCCACGAACATTGTGCGGAAAAAGGTGCGGATCCAGTCACCCTTCTGTCTGTCGCGGGTAGAATACGCCGAGGAAGGGGAATGTGACCGCTCACCATTGATTGGCTTCTGTAGACTTGGCTCATCATTCTGTTCGCTGGATTTGGACGAGCTTGAGACAGTATTTGCGTGTTCTTCGGTTGGTTGTGCGTTATCTGTAGAAGTTTCATCCATGATAGTGGTGGATTCTGCCTCATCATCGGTCGTCTTGGTATGATTGGTTCGGTTATCGTGTTGATGAAATGTAGCGCCCATGGCAACTCCTTCGTCCTTGTTACTGCCGGCCCATGACGACGACGAGAGATTTCGTTGTCCAATCGGGCCAATATACTCAGCTGGAGTAGGAAGATCTCGCATCTCGTCCCCATCAGGCGACTCATCTCCTTCTGCGATCGACTCTAGAGATTCCTTGTGCGTGATGCTCGCAGGCCGTTGGTCCAAATCTTCTGTTTGCTCATGTTCAGTGTTTGTGTCGGTTGTAGCGACCGAACTCCGTTTTGACGAGGGATTGCTCGCAACAGAAGACTTGGCTGTGATGATCGGCGACAATATGACATCATCTACAGTTGTGGAATCCGTCTCTATGGCAGTTGATACACGCCGCATGGTAGCCATGATGGAGTCACGATCCGAGGGGAAGTGTTCTAACCGAGGGTCATCGAAATCCATGCTCACAAGGTCAACATTTCCTGGGGAATAGTCAAAGCTGTCGTGCTGCGGCTCTGACTCCTGATACCCAGATAGAGTAGCAAAACATTCGTGACTGAACATAGGGAGTATGTCGCCACCAACTTCGAGCTGATCCTCATCCAACTGAAAAGCAGAGTCAGCTACTTCGGCTGCAGTGTTAGCAACTTCCTCGATCGGGGTGAAGGACAGGCGTTGCAACCCGTCCTGCTCTATGATCCTTTCGGGAGCATCAAGATTTTCGGTCTTCGTATCCGTATCCGCACCTCGAGCATTAGCGTCGACCACGGATGACGAAGTTGACGATGATGATTCAGCATCGTTATAAATAGCCGTTGTGTCCCCAGTTTTGCTAGCATGTATCTCTTGCAGCATTGTTATTTCTTGGGCCGCCGTAATGTTTGGAGAGTATAATAAGCTGTTCACGTTGCCGAGGTCATCCGTAGCTGTGGAGGGCAGTGCTCAAGAGTCAACACGCGGAAATACTTTGCAAGGGGTTTTCACGCCTAACTAGGGGAATCTCACTTGTATCAGCATCAGGGTCCAGAGCCCACCAATCGCCGGATGCATGCCGAAATTTGTACTGGATCTCGGAACATTCATCCACAATGGCCCGTTTGGTAAAGATGTAATCTCCATGTTGGTCTATGAATGCGTCCATCTCCAGTGGTTGCCATGGAGGATTTGAGAAGGATCCGGTGATAAAGAGAGGGGGGTGAACGCCTTTTCGATGGAAGGCGAAGGTAACGGGGACTTTGCTGCGAGAGGACATGTTTGTAGGACCTTGATAGAGCTTCTCAATTTCGTATGTCCCGGGTAAGGTCGACGACTATTAGTATATGTGAAGGCAAGCGAAAAGAAGACGACGTTCGAAATATAGGGGTGAGATTAGGACTTTGGGGCTTTGATACGAAACCCGATGGTAGTAACAGCTCTTGTGGAGTTGTCGGGCTCGAGGCTACGATAGAGGGATGATTGGTTAGTGATGGCCAAGGGGTTTCACAAGACTATAGGATGCGAAAAGATATGGATACGACGCAGGCGTTACAACTGTCGTTGTCGATGTTGATGAGGCAGGCGATAGTCGCACTGATACTCGTTAGGGGTAACATCGAGTGATGCTTTGTACAGTGAGCAGGGAGATCACATCATTATAGACTACTAGGTAGGTAGGGACCGGGGGAAGGTAGGTAGGTAGGTGTGTAAGTCGGTTTGTACGTAGTAGATAGTTCAGATAGTTGGATAATGGCAAGCGTCATCCTCCATGGAGCTGGGAAGGCGAACAACAACTATAAGTAAGTTCCACTCCTGAAGAACTGGGGGATACTGGGGGGGGCAGAGATGGGGAAGCTGGAGAAGCAGGTGTACTAGGTAAGTAGAGATCTCGTGTGAGTTATGGCAGCCGGGCCAAACTCTCCTAGCTATCCACACACATATTCTCCAACTACCGGTAGGCAGCAGCTCGTTCTTAGCGTCATCGAACCATCGAACTGCCTCAGTTTGTTGCCTTAGGTCTTTGTGAGTCCAGGGTTCTGCTAGGTAAACACTTGTCGGTTTATATGGCCATGACTTAATATGATGTCAACTATAACCCAGGTCGGCCTACTAAGTATGTACTAAGGACAACGGCCGATTGAATGAGGATTGGATAACGCCAGAGATGCGTGTCTTCACATGGTTTCTGGTTGATCTCGAGTCATGAATACAATGAAGAAGCAAATGTATGTCTCCAATTCAAGGGGGGTCAGGCCTTTTTGTTTATGTACTTTACTAAGTACCGATCCAAGTACCAAAAACCCAGTTATTTTGCACTTGCCGATCAAGTACCTACATGTATGTAGGTACCTACTAGAAGCTGTGCCCCACCATAGCTCACGCCACACCGCACTAGCCACACGAAGAACAGAGGCGAAGCCGAACCCCTACCTATTTCCCTTCACATGCCAGAAACGGCACATATCAAGTAAGCCAAACCACGATTCTCATGGCCGCTAACGTCACTTTGCATCCAACCTGGCTGTCAACTCAACAGCATCCTATCTATCTTCCCGTATATTACCAACAATGTCCATACCACCACAGCTCATCCGTGTGAAGCGCAAGGCCACTGAGGAGGCCCCTGTCTCATACCTTCGTGAGCCGCCCTCAGCAGGATAACCCAACTAATTATCGAGGCCTGCTAATCCAAACCTACGCTCAGGTGTCCAGGAAACGAAGCGGCACAGGAGCGATGATTTTGTTTACCAGCGCCAGAATAGGGAAGCCACTTTTGCCGAAAGCATTCCTCCCCAAATTCAGAAGCCGATCATCCACACTTCTGCCCCCGGTCGCCGAGCCCAAGCATTCCAAAGCATTAAGAGACAAAATAATCGATCTAGTAAAGATGTGCCCACTTCCGAGGACAAGTCAACCGACAGTAATGATAACGACGACAATGCTTCTAAAGCCTCTATTCCGACTTGTGCCAATGATACTGCAACCACCAACACCGACACCGACACCATCTCCGTCTCTGCCTCTGCCTCTGAACCCCGACGGTTTCACATGTCTCGCAAGGATATGGTGTTAGCTACGGCTCCCTACCCAGGGCGGCCTCATAGAGGCGTTTCCAAAAGGCGGCCTGCGCCAGCCACGTTTGTCGAGCGGAAAATTAAACGTGCTTCCTCGAGAGTGCTCGAAAAACTTCATGCTGCCAACAATGATTCTACAGCTGCACTCACACCTACTCACGCTCCTATGACTGAGGCCATGGAGGTAGACCAGCCCGAGCCGAGGAAATTCAAGAAGCCAGGCGTAGCGAAGCTATCGGCTAGGGATAACAGGGCTAAGGATAGCAAGCCGGAACTACCAAAATCCATGACTGATCGTTGGAACGTCGACATGCAGCAGCTGACTGCCGATATGGAGGCGTACGCTATGCAGCAAATAGGCCTTAACCTCCGCAAAGCCGAAGAGGAGAGGTGCGAACAAGAACGAGCAAAGTCCAGCACTCCATCCAAGCTCAAGTTCAAACCCAAGCCTCCTGCGAAGCGGTACGCAGAACGACATCCGGAAGAGGCAGGGAAATCGGACGATAAGGAAATGATAGATGCCGACGTTGAAACCAGTGATAGTGACGACGGTGACTACATCATTGAGACCTATGTTCGTGTTCCAGCCAGTCGTATGGGAGACCATGTGCCACCACAGAGCGTAGGACTATTGGTATTTGATGAGGAGCCCGATATTGAATTTTTCTACGGCGAAGACGACGAGAGTGAAGATGAATGGGCTGAAGATGAAGAAGACGAAAATGGTACGAGCCTATCTATTTATTCGTATTTCCTGGCCATGGTGCAGATTTGCTAACAATTTCTAGCGGAGAATTATTATACAGCAGACTACCCCGATGAGGAGGTGGCTTCAGATGATGAGTTCAACAAGAATGCTTATGCATTTCGGACTGATAACGCCTCGGATTTAGAGGAGTATGGCTTTGGAGATCAGAGTGACGATGAGTTCGACGAAGAGAACACAGCGAGTCGATTTAGAACATACATAGGGCGAAACGGGCTCCGGACTAATCATTTGTAAAGGCTCCCAGACCGACAATCGGTGCTTCATGAGAAGGGGCGCGCGGCAAACTCGTATCGTGAGATGAATCCACACTGCGCGACTGAACCCAACCAGGCTCATTTTGAGACATGGTATCGGTCTACAGAAAAATTCACTGTAACTCGAGAGGTGGAAGACTACTATCGGCTGCGAGCATGACCCTTTCGTGGTCCCAGAGTAGAAGCAAATGTGTCCAGTATGGTAGGAGGTCGAGGCCCCTCCCTAGTAAGGGATATGTTAAGCGGTGGGCAGCAGCTTTGAGAACCAACAACAAACCCATGTCTTCATGCCTATCATATCTGCAACACCCTGAAGATTTATTGGCCCGCCCTAGCCCCCTTATCCAACCCCGCCATTTAGCCATAGGCTATGCAACGGAAATCCCGGTCAATTCTGCTATAGAGCTCACGCAATCTCTCCCTAGATAATGGCTTTCATGTGATACATAAACTCGAAGTCGTGCAGGGCATGCACGTCAGAATTGTGCATGTGTTAGCTAAAAAAGCACCGCCCTGCTGCCAGCTCATCGTCCGTTAGCCGGTCTTCTTGGTCACTTGACGTCTGCGTGCCAATGTCACACTGCCCTCATCTCATCATACATGATGCGACCATGCAAGGTCCTGTTGCATGTACATGCAGAAGCACAATCAAAAGTTCCATAACAGCTCTTTCCAGCCCTACCCAGACATTCGGGGCTGGATCAGCCATTTCCTGTCGAAATATAGGATTATCAGTGGTGATTATTGGCCCACCTTGTCTCCTGAACCTACTATGATTGGGAGGCATATTCCTAAGGAGATAAGAGTGTCAGTAGCACGCCGAATAGTGTGCCGTGTCTGTTTCTCTCTCGGTGACTCGGTGAGATTGTTACATATATAGTAGACGAGATGGGTGAAAGAAGAAGGGCAAACACTATGCAAGGGTGGACAGAGACTTTCTTGGGGGCCGCTTGAAAACTCCCATTTCAGTATAGAAGAGCCAATGGTTAATGCACGAATATAGTATATGGATAATATTAATCAAGTAACCACTCGACTAATCCTCATATTATCTCAGTGAACAGCTGCTCCAATTTTTTCTCCTTCGAAGAAAGAAAGCATACAAACTCGTGAATCCTTACATACCAACTAGCCTCATCAATTCATGAACCCTTGTTTCCGTACTACCAGTCTCCCGTTTCCCAAGTAAATTGCTCATCGTAACTATTCTGTGTTATCTTCAAATCCGTTCCACCTAGGTTAGTACTATAGTAATCGTGTGTCTCATTCTAGATTCTGATTCTCATTCTCATTCCAGAAGACCCAGTCAACCAACCAACCAATTCCCTTATTATACGCCCAACCAACCGTTTCATCCAACCCACCCGCGATTTTATCTAACGCATCTCTTTTAAGTACCCTCACAAGCGCATTCTTGTAGATATGCTCGGAGAATTTTTTTTGAAAGGCTGAAACCAAAAAAGAAAGAATCTGTATGATCCCTAGGAGGGGTGAGCAGTAACTGGAAATGCAGACAAGGAAAAATAGGAACAGTTTGCTTCATTTTAGTTGTAGAGACTTGGGATGTCTCGTTTTGGACTCTTTTCTCCTTTTTTTTTTTTTTTTTTGGATACGCAGGTAACATAACCATGGGAGTAATAATCAGGTACCCCATAACAACGGGAGATGGTAACTAATAAATAAAATAAAAGGAGGGTGATAAGTAGTACACGTTTGTTCGTGTCCGTCGTTTCATCGTCCTGTCATCTGTTTCATTTTTCGTCTTAACATGTTAATTCTTTTTCTGTGTCTGGTTTCTGGTCGCGACACCTTTCATCCCATGAGGATAGTCTGCAAGCAGATGATAACGTAGGACCGGCATGAAGTGCAGGGGAACATCGTGTGAGTCAGGACTCGACGAGAGGGGGCGGGGGGGGGGGGGGGGGGGGGGGGGGGGGGGGGGGGGGGGGGGGGGGGGGGGGGGGGGGGGGGGGGGGGGGGGGGGGGGGT
>MU380298.1:22212-93759 GCA_022495085.1 Xylaria sp. FL1042
GTCTGCAACCAGTTTTTAACCTAGGCCCGGCAATTAGTGCAGGGGTAAATAGTTTGTCCCATCCCCCCCCCCACCCCCCCCCCCCCCCCCCCCCACCCCCCCGAGGGATGTCGATATTGTGGGCAGATAACTATCTGCGCTTTGCGCTTTGAA
Source organism: Xylaria sp. FL1042 (assembly GCA_022495085.1). Classification (NCBI taxonomy): domain Eukaryota; kingdom Fungi; phylum Ascomycota; class Sordariomycetes; order Xylariales; family Xylariaceae; genus Xylaria; species Xylaria sp. FL1042. The sequence goes on from MU380298.1 coordinate 22,366, forward strand.
TGAAACTCTTTCATAACGTAAAGGATGCTAGTGAACAGCTAGGTAAATAGTTGGAGTTGAGTATGTGAGAAACGTATGATATAATAAAAACCGAAGATTCTCCTCTTGAGGAGGTCAAATATTCGATAGATGGAACAGGTCTTTCTCAAAGCCTAGATCTACCAGGTTGTCCCGATGTTGATCATCAGGTTCATCCTTTCCCCTATTGTGAGCGAAGAGAAGTCTTTAATCCACTTTCCGTGGACACGATTTCTCCGAGGAGCACGGTGGCGCTTCCTAGAGTGAAGAACAGTGGACTTGGCCCTCTTGCGATCTTCTCCGGGACAACAGGCGCAGACCTCATCAGCCGGTAGCTTTTCGATGTATGTTCCACGGGCTTTGGCCTCGGAGCGTGCTCTCTGGAATTGTATCTGTCTTTCTTCATCTACAAGACAATGTTAGCTTTAGATGCCATCACAAGGGGTATTCCTGAACTCGAGTCGACATCAACCGCACCGAAAACTATGTACAGGAGCCAAAAAGGTGACGAGGGAGAGCAGATAGCACTTACTGAGCTTGGCTGCGTATTCCCGATCCGCGAGCGAGAGCCAAGGATAGTTCATGGCACGATCCGGATACATATGAGTGAGAGCATAGTTTTGCTTCCCGTCGCTTCGTTCTCTGATTTTTTTCCAGATGGGCTCAACATGCCCGTTTTCCATGAAAACCAACTGATTATTACGGATGAGGGGAAGTGCCTTGTGTTGTCGATAGTACGCTCCCTGGAGACCACCGGCTTCACGGTCGAGCCCGTCCTTGGGAAACTGGGCCTTGAAACGAGAAGAGACCTCTTCCCACGTATTCCCAAGATCCACTCGGCTATACCTTATATGATCCAGCTCTTCGATTAGATATTTAACGTTGCAGTGCGACGGTGTCAGCCGGCCTGGAGGGACCAGCTGGGGCATTGCGCGTCGCCGCTTGGCCTTTTGGGCTGTTACCAACGTTTGGTGTGGTGCGTCGTGGGTATGTTGGGCTGTTGCCCACACCCGATTTGCCTCGTCGACCAGCTCTTGGCCATGCAGCCCTTCGAGCGGCGGCAGCGGTCTCTTCTTCTTAACCGCCCGAAAGCAATTCAGTTTCTCTATGATAGGATCTTTGGCGAGCGATATGCTCGACCTCCTTGAGTAGTCATCACTCTCCCTCGGTTCTGGGGTGGCGCTCGGAGTTCGTAATGCGCCAGTAGCATATGATGACCCGGTAGATTCATGGCAAGGAAAATTGTAACGGCAAGGGAGTGATACCGAATAGTCATCGTGGCTCTCACCATCGTATTCTGATTTTCGTTCCCACGATGCTCTGTTCTTACTAGAGCAGGAAGGACCTACTGGGTAGGGACTCGTCCTATTACATGCGATGGGTGATAGTAGTCCTGTTGATACAGGGGAGCTAGGAGCCGGAGAAAGCAAATCGGAAAGAGAAGGTCGATGGCCTGAAGTAGTGGGAGACCTCAGGACCTGTGAAGTGCTGTCCCATGATTGTGGCATGCCCGGCTCGGTTTTGATGGCATCTGAGGGCCGTGGGGGCTGGAATGGTGAATACATAGCGACTTTAAAAACTTAAGGTAGAATAAGAGTTTGACATATCTCAGACGATGTAGAACACCTATCGTAGGGAATGGGCTAGGGATCGGAGTATTTATAAGACCTAGAGTCGATAGTGAGGATCCACGGTTAGGTACACAAATCGACAGAGAGACGTCAATGGCCTAATATAGGCCAGAGATCTAGCACCTAGGACAAGTCTCATGAGGAACGTGTGGTATCCCTCGGGACCGATATGTACAAATAAACACCTAGGGTGTCAATAGGGTACCACAACGTAACAACTACCCCGACTCTTGGGGTGCCAGGGCATCGACAGAATGATACTGTTCTCGCACCTCACGATTATAGTGGTCTTGATCTGGCTAGAGCACGAGGCGGGTCAGAGACAACAGAATGACCGCGGCAGATACACTTTGTCTCGAAACAAGGCCGCTCTTAGTTCAGTGGCGGGTTATCCGGGTCCAAGGCAAGTTGATTGGCACTGGAGCGGCGCAAGGGGGGCTTTGCTTGTCCATTTACTGTTTCAATAGCATAGGCAGAGGGATTTCAATGGTCTAGGAGCTAGACATTCAGCTAACGAGGAACTGCAGTAGTTGCAACAGCAGCCTCAGGGCCTATCACTGCTACTTTGGCCCCAGGGCATGCATGGTTTGCCTTTACTTCACACCAAGAATTGTGTCGAGGGCGGAAACCAGAGGAGCCCGGTGTCTCCAACTTCCATCCCAACTATCTCGATGAAGAGATACTCTTGCACTGTGCCCAGCATAACCCAGTTATCTACTCGTCATTTCTGAAGCGTAACCAGCTCGTCGGTAGGCAGACGCCGCTGTCATTGGTTGTTGAGACCAGGGATTAAAACTGAAGAGGGGCAGTGTATGCAAGGAGGTGATGATATGAAGAGAAGTAGGGGGAGGAAGAGGAGGGCCTAGTAGTACATGCTTCTGCGTACCGCGGACTGTGGAGGTGAGAAGTGTCGAGAAGAGACTTTTCCCCAGACAAGAAGTGTTAGCCCTCGCCATCTGTGTGCCAACCGCCCTATTCTACTACGTGGCTCATCTGAAATTACCAGAGCCGAGCGTTTACATGCACGCGAACCAACATGCCACACCTCTCGGCCCCAGGGTCGCGAAGAACTTCTTTCAATCTTATTGGTCTACTAAGTCGTGGGGGAGCTTTGTGGTCCAGACTGTGCGTCGCCTCTGTTAGACACCGGAGGCCAGGTAGTCGGTTTAGCGAATGTAATGGAGAAAGGTACATCGCGAGGCTCTAAACAGTGTATGATCAAGTCAAGCCGGCTCGAGCCAGGGTACTCAACTGCATGGTGGCGTCGCCTGTGTCACAAGCTTTAAAGCCAATGCACGTATTGTGACTAATGACATAATATTGTGTTAGATTCGAGAGCCCATGTAGCTCTCATTTAATATTCCGCTGAGGAAAATGAATATTCGCTACCGTAGAAAAGAAACATCGATTGTCTCTCCCTGTCTCAAAGAGGCTTAAAGTGGCTGGCGTAGCGCTCGTGTAGATTTTCTCCCTCGACGCAGTTTTTGTCAGTTCGTCAGCCTTTGGCTCGGCAGTGCCTACCGACCGTTGTTATGTAACGTGATGGTCATGGCATCCACGTTTTCACGATCCGACGTCCTGGCGGTTGCTGTACTACTTCAGAACTATCTGTGTTACTTGAGCAGATATTCCAGTACAACGAAGACGATGGTCCGTTAAGATACAGACGAATTTCAAGAGAGACCCTGTTCGCGGGCCTAGAAGTTTCACTCATCATTAGGACAGAGGAAAGACGGCCATCTTTAGCGGCACTCTCATGTCTAATTGCTTTTCTTTGCCTTTTTCTGCATTGAATATCACAGACTGGACAATGAATCCGGAAAAGCTGCTTAGCCACTGTAACATGAACTCCAAAATACCACCGTGCACACAGGGCAGCATAGAGGCTGATCGGATGCAGGGTTCTCCAGACTCGGATGTGCCCTGTCCTTGCGCCAAAATGTATGTCCATCGGCTTCACTCGTATGCGGCCCTATGCGTAAGATGAGATGCAACATCCTACCTAGTTTAAGTCATGGGATCTTAGAATCTATTCCCAGCTAGGAAACATTATCAAGATAGCAGTGAAACATAGATTAATTACAAGCTTTGTTACCACTAATTGCAGACCGCCCTAGCACTGAACACATTGTTTCATGCTTGGTGGATTGATCTATCGCCCCAGACTTGTCGTCATGTAGGTCAATATGCATGTAAGACAATATTCATTGCAGAATATAGCGCAGCGTCAAGGATTGGCGTTTGCTGAAGAAGACTGGTATCAATGAGCATGAGTGTCTGGCTCAATACCATGGTTGCCTTCGTACTCTATTCTAGTCAGCTAGGGAGGCATGGGGTAATCTAAGAGTGCTTTGGAAATAAGTCCGCTTCGCATGATACGTAGTAGATAAAGTTGATATAGAAAGGAGCAGCTGAAGGAGCTGTAGACTATTGTACGTAGTACTCTACCTCTGGACAGTAGTACCTGTTGCCGTGATTCGGCGTCGTAATTGAGGCTGACTGGCGTGACACAGACTAAAGCAGTTTTGTGCAGTAGTTGGGTGTTAACCAGATGGCTCAAGGATACCTAGCATTGCAAAGTTGACCTGTAACTTGGATGATTTCCCTAGGGATTAGAGCTTAGAAGCACTGGCGCCATTAGAGCCGTCCCAGCCCTCCTTGACGGTGGTGTTGGAGTGAGATTCCAGTGCCGACGGTAGCAAGCTTTCCTGGCCAACTTCGATAAATGATTCGTCGCCAGCGAATCTCCTACGTTGCGGTTAGCTTACAAAATGAAAGAAGCAATTGCACATATAGAAAGAGACCTACCACCCTCGTTCCTCGCCGCCAGAAAGAAAGCTACAGTCTGAGTTCGCCTCACACGCCCAATAGCTGGATAGAGCGAAGCTAGATCTTGGGCTTGGGTCTTCGAGTTTTGATCTACTAGGCCCCCGAAAACCCACTGCAAGGCGGCCATCTTGGCCAACCCCTTGTCGTCGATACTTGCTTAGGCCACATGTAAAGGCTTTAAAGTCCTCCAAAGTTTCATCATCGGGTACCCTTGCAGTGAGTACCCGCCCAAGAGCAACCACTGCTGCTGCATGCGTAGAAATCAATACCGATTTCTTCCCCTCTCTATCACATTGCGCAATAATGGTCTCTATACAGGAAGCAACGCGTTTGCAAAGCTGTGGTATCGACTCTCCACGGCGCGGTGGTGCGGGCGAAGAAATGTAATCTGCATCAAGGTCGGCAAACAAGGCATTCAACTCATTCCAGGGTGCAGATGTAGGATGCTCGAAATGCGCTTGCCCGTACCATTCGCTCAGCCCTGACTCCACATGGATGCTCAAACGAGAGCGTGGCACATCATGGTCGGAGGCTAGCACCTTGTTTTGCCTTGAGTTGCGTCGTGAGACGAAGGGCGATATCGTCTGTAGACACCTGTAATAAGGGCTAGAGTAAACCTGGTCTATCGGCGGATCGAGGCTCAGCAAATGTTCAGCGAGCTCATGGGCCTGCTCAACGCCATGAGACGTGAGCGCCGGATCTGTTGGCAGGCCTGTCGGCGAGCGAATATGCAAAGTGTAGGCACCGGTTACGTGGTCAACACTCCATGATGGCCTAAACTAGTAGAGAATTTCAGCTTGTGTCTTAACATTATGTGGCCATGGCCATAAAGGATCCCCGCCGCGGCGCGTGGCCCCGACAAAAAAAAAAAAAAAAAAAAAAAAAAAAACCCTCAAGCCTCAAGGGGTTAATGATCCAAAGCCAGCCCCACTGATGTAGAACTCTTACCCCATGGCGTACTACGTATATGACCTCTAGGGACATGTCAATCGACGTGGCTTATTTACGCGCGGACAGTGGCTGATGGAGATGGCGGAGGTTGGATTTACGAAGCCTTCTGTTTTCTGTCGTAATAGAAATTGCAAGATGTAGAAGATTGAAATATTTTTTAAGAGCGGTAATGAAGCTGAGACATGTATATACATGTCTTGCACAAATGATGGGCCAATGGAAGAGAGTCTCAAATCACACGAAGCTCGCTCATTGGCTTTGGAAGCGGAAAAGTGTGCGCACAGTGGAGATTATGTTCACCTTTCAGTAAGAAGTGTTGAGTCGAAAGTAGCTATGATCCATTGCTAGGAGGAAGTGCTTTATCTCGGAGTGACGGAGTGAAGGAGGGAAGCTGAGATAATACACATTGAAGAACTACTATGTACGAGCCATACTATGTTGGCCGAGCCCTCTCATTACGTTGGCCTGAAACCCACTTAGCTGCATGTTAGTTCAGCCACCCGACAGGGGGTCATTTTACTCTATGTACCAACCCCTATAGATACTTTTATAATATATAATAATATATAAAAAAAATTGCAGGTAATTATTAAAGCTGTTTTAATTAACTGTTTTATTATTTTTTGCGATTATTTTAGTGTTGCAAAAGTAGTTATTTAGCTTGTTTATTTAATTTTAGTTATATTATAATAAAAGTATTAGCAGTAATAATTTAGCAGTAATATATTATTTTAAATAATATTAAATTTGCTTAAAGTTATTAAAAACGCAGTTTTTATATAATAGCAACTTATAATAAATAAAAAAAATTATTATTATTTTTATTTTAACAGCTAAAAAAACCTATTAAAAATTTTAGCGCTTATTTTTTAATTTAAATATTTTAACCTTTAGCTTAATTTTTATTTATAACTTTTATTTATAACTTTTATTTATAATTTTTGCTTTAACTTATATTTTAATATTTTAACTTTTATTTTAACTTTTATTTTAACTTTTATTTTAACTTTTATTTTAAGCTATTATATAAATTTATAATAATAAAATTTTTATTAAAGATAAAGATTTTAATAAAAGTAATAATATAATTATAGATTTTAAATGCATTAATTTTAAGCGAGAAAATATTAAAATCGCTAGCAGTATATAAAAGTAAAAAAAAATTATTATATTTAAAAAATAAGCATTAAGCAAGTTATTTTGCTTAAGTTATAATATAAAGGTTATATTTTATTTTTAAGCAATTTTTAAATTTTTATTATAATTTTTAACTTTAACGCTTGTTTTAAAGTAGGCTTATATATTTTTGTTTAAAAAGGCCGCAAAAGTATAAATAATAGGCTTAGTTATTTTTAGCTTTTTTAAATAAAATATTAATATAAATAAAAAAAAGAAGTTATTTTTTATAAATAAAAAAAAAATAAAGCATATATTTTTAAGCTGTTATTATTAATTAGGTAAAAAGTAAAGCTTGCTTAAAAATAAAAAGGTTATTAGATTTATTTAAATCTAGAGTATATTTTAAAGCTTTTAAATATTTTAGTTTTTATAGCTTTATGCTTAAAATGTTTAATATTTTTAAACCTTTTATATTTTGCTAAAAAAAAGTTAATATTATTATAATATAAAGTATAGTTTTTATAAAAATTATTACTTTTATAAAAAAAAAAGTCAGGCGTAATAATATATTATAAAATATTGTTAAAAAATTTAACTTTTAATTATAAAAAAAAATAATATAAAATATAATAATATTTTATAATAATAAAAATATAAATATAAAATTTAAAAATAATAAAAAAAAATCTTTTATTTTTAATAAAAATATTAGTACTGCTAAAGTTAGCTATGCTAGCAAAACAAATAAAATTTAAAAGCTAAAAAAAAAATAAAAATAAAAAAAAAATATTAAATTATTAAAAAAAAGCTATATTTTTTAATAATAGCTAAAACGCTTAAAAATATAATAAAAATAATAATAACGCGTTTATTTAAATATATTAAAAATAAATAAATTAGTTAATTAAATAATAAAGTAGGCAAAATAAAAGTTTTTAAATAAAACTTAAACAAATAAAAAAATAAAAAGTAGCTGCTTTATAATAGCTTAAAATTTAATATTTTTATATTAAAATATATAAAGAATATATTTTTAAAAAAGTATAAACAAGCTATAAAAATATTAAAATATTTTTTATAAAAATAAAATAAGCGTAATTTAAAATTTTTATATTTTAATCTTTAAACTTTAACCTGCAGCTATATTATTCTTTAATAATAGCGCTAATTTTTTAATTTATATTAAAAAAATAATATTTTAAAATTTTTTTTTTTTTTAGCTTTTTTTTTATTATTTTTTTAAACAATAATATATAATCGTTAAGTTTTATTAATATAATACTTTTTATACCTTTAAAAAAATAAATGTTTAAGTCTTAAAAAAAATATATTATAATTATTTAATAATATATATTTATTTATAGCTATATTATTTAAAATAAATTAAAATTAAAAAATAAAGCTAATAAAAAAGTTTATTATAAAATTATTTATAATAAGTTAAAAATTTATATATTAAAAGCTATATTAGCAAAAAAAACTAAAATAAAAAAAATAAGCTATTAATTTTAAGCTATAATATTATAAGTTAATAAAAACTAATTTTAACTATAAATTTACTATTTTAAATATAATTATTTATTTTTTAACTATATAAAAAACTATATTTTTTATTAAAAAAAACTAAAATTTATTATAAAATAATTAAACAAGGCGTTAAGTATTAATAAAACACTAAATAAATTTTTAAAAACTTTTGCTTTATTAATTTTAGTTGTTTTTTAAGCTTTAAAAATATTAAAAACATAGCTTATATATATTAATAAGCTTAAAGGCTTGCTGCTAGTAATATTTTTAGCATTTTAATAAAGCTATATAAGCAGCGCAATATTTAATATAATATAAAGCTAAATAATAATATTTTAAAAAAGCTAATTTAGTTTTTAAAATAATATTAATAAATATTTTAATATTATTTAAATATTTTAATAATAAATATTATATATTAAATAAATTAATATAATTGTTTATTTTTTTAAATTAATAAAATAATTAATATTAATATTTATTTTAAAATAATATATATTATTTTGCTAAATAAATTAACTAATATATTTAACTAAATATTATTACGTTATAAAAAACTATAATAGCATTTTTTATTATTAAAACTACTTTTTATAATAATTATAAACTTTTTATTTGCTAAAAAAAAAATAATAATTATAGTTTAACTATTAATTTAATAATAATTATATTTATAATATATTATAAAAAATATTAAACTTAGCATTAAAGCAAAATAAAATAAATAATTAAACTTTAAATATATATTTATTAATATTTTAATAATAATAGCTTTTATTTATTTTAATATTATTTATTATATAGCTAAAAAAATAATTATTATATTTAATTTAAACCTTTATATTATTTAAAAAAAAGTTAATTATATTTATTTAAATATTAAAATTAAATATATTAAGCGCTGCTATTATAATAATTTTTCTGCTATTAATTATAATTTAAACAGCATGCTAATATTATAACAATATATAATATATATAAAGTTTAAAAAAATATTATTATTTTATTAAAAAAACTTGCAAACAAAGTTTTATAAATAATATAAAATTATTAATTATTTTAAAATAATTTATTTTAAATTATAAACAAAATAATATTATATATATATAAAAAAATATTATAATTTTAAAATAATTAGTTTATTTAAATTAAAATTAGTTTATTATAAGCTTTAAACACTGCTTTATTATATTTAAAATAATTTATTAACGCTATATAAAGCAGTTAAAAAGCTAAATAAAAAAAAAAAAAGACTTATATATAAAAAATAAACTATATATAATAATAAACTAAATTAAAATATATAAAAAGTTTATTTAAAAATTTATTGCTATGCTTTTTTTTAATAATAAAAAGGCTTGCTTTAGTTTATAAATAATATTTTTTTATTAAAAAAGCTATTTAAAAAAGCAAAACTATTAAAATTATTAACTATTTAAATAATTTTATTATTTAATATAGTATTTTATGCTAGCACTTATTAATAAAGTATATATATATTATAAATAAAAGCAAAAATAATAAAGTTTTTATAAAAATACTACTAAATAAAAAACTAAAAGTTTAAAATTTTTATTAATATTAGCTAGTTAAAAAGTTTAATATATAATAAATTAACGCTTTATTATTAATTAAAAACTTTTTGCAGCAAAAAAAATATTATTTATATTTTTATAACTATAATTTTTGCGCAAAAATATATATTTATTATAATATAATATATAAACACTTATAGTTTATTTAAAATAATAGCCGCTAAATATTTTTTTATAAAAAAATATAGCTTTAAAAAAAAAGCGCTATTTATTAGCTTATAACTGCTGCTTAACTATTTAAGTTATTTTATTAAAAATTAAAAGCTAAAATTAACAGCAAAGCTAAAAAATATAATAATATAGCAAAAATTAAAAAAAAGATTAGCAATAATTAAGCACTTTTGCATATAGCGCCGCTAAAAATAATATATTAACTATATAATAATATACTAGTAGCACTTTCGCAAGTACTACCGCTACTTTTTAACAATTAACATTAACCGCTAAGATAGCCGCAAGGCTATTATTTTCGGCCTTAGTATTTGTTAAATTTAGTGATTTTAGGGCTAGGCTACAAAAGGGAGCTTATAGGGTATCTGCGTAATAAGCGCATATTATAGCTTATAACGGCTAGTGTAGTAAATACACCAGTTTTATACCTATTTTATATAAGGTATAAATATACACTATATAATTAAAATTTAAGGCTAAAAAAACAATCACTTAAACAATAGTTAAGAAAATTATTAAATATAGCAAATATAGCGTATATAGTAAATATAATAGTATCGCACCTAAAAACTAATAATTTAACAATTAAAAGTCTCACCTTTTTATACTTTATTAAACGCGCTTTTTAACTACGCTAAAAAGCTTGTCGCTTTTTTATATTTTATTAATTTCAAGCTTTTTAAATAACGCTAAGAAGCTCTTTACTATATTTTAAGCCTGTTACCTACTTAAAAGGCTTAAAAATAACTTAATTTAACTCTTTTAACAACTTTTTCTTATAAAAAAAAGAACTTATTTTAATAGCTTATAGCTAAAGCTTATAAAACTATATAAAGCCTAAAAATTAAGCCTTATAGCTTATAAAGCTAAGCGCGCTAATAATCGTAACCTACCCTTTAAGCTTTTTTTTTTTAGCTAACCTTGCAACAGCTATTTTTTTAAACTTTACTTAAGCTAAAAAAAGCCAGTTACTAATAGCCCAACAGCTTTATAACTTAAAGTTTAAATGCTATAATAGCTATTAAATAAAATATACTAAGCTTGCTAAATAAATATAAAAAACAATATATTTTAACTATTAAATAATATATATAAAAGCTAATTAAAAGCTTAATTAATAATATAATAACTTAAAAAAGCTTTAAAAAATATTTAAAAAGCTTCTCAAGTTTAAGTACCAAGCTAAATATTAAGCGTTTATTAACGCTGCTAAAAAAAAACAAATAAATAAGCTTATTAAATAAAATAATAAATAGCTAGCTAAAATTATTAAAATTTATAACTAAAGCATTAAGATTTATACGTTTAAGCTAATCACTAATTTAATAAAAGCTTTGCAATATATTTATTTAAAATAAATTATTATTTTTAAAGCTAGCTATAGCAAAAAAATTATAAAGAATACCTTAAAATATTAAAATATAGCTACTACTATACGCTAAAAAGCTATTATATTAAATATAGCACGCTTGCAGCTTAAAAGCAGCAGAAATTATTAACTAAAAGGCTTTTTTAATATTTATATACTCGGTAGTAAATAAAAAGATATTAATAAGCTTAATAATAATAATAATAAAAGTCTGCTACGCTAAAATATTAAACGCTATAAAGCAGATATTATATATATGCAAGCTAAACAAAAAAATCTTAATATATTAAACTGCTTTATTTATTTTAGCTAGCATTTAGCAATAATCTGCTAGTACGCGTTTTTAAAGCTTTGTTTTAATAATTAAAAGTTTAATCTAGCTATTAAATAGCTAGCTTGTTAGCAAATATATAACAATAAAAGCGCTAAGCGCGCGTATAAACAAGCCTAAAAAAAATAGCCTGGTTAAACATTAACTAAAAAACTATTACTACAAGTGCTTTATAGCTAAAAAGCTAAAATAGCAAGCACTTTTTAAAAGCTAGCAAAATTATATATATATTATTAAATATTTTATTATAGCTGCTAAATATTATAAAAGCTTTGCTAAGTAAAAAACTAAGCGTGCTATAAGCTATTCGATAGCTTTATTTTTATAAAAACCTGCGGTAATAACTATAAAAAAAATTTATAAAAGAAAAAAAAAGCCTGTCACCTACTACTAACAAAATTAAAGCTGCTAAATATTTTAATAGTTAATATAGTAAAAAGACATTTAATTATAGCTGCTAAATATTATAACAGCTTTGCTTATCGCTTAAAAATAAGCCTGCTATATACTGCCGCAAGTGCTTTATAGCTAAAAAGCTAAAGCCGCAAGCGCTTTATAAAAAGCAGCAAGATTATATTTTATTATATACCTTATTATAGCTGCTAAATCTTTTAAAAACTTTGCGCAGTAAAAAATATAAGTGCGCTATAAGCGGCTTAACCGCTTAAAAACAAGCTTACTAACTACTAAACGCTTAAAATAAGCTTATTAAATATTCTACCAACGCGCTAAATAAGCCGCAATATAAAAATAAGGACAAATTGTAGTTATTAAAAAAAGCGCTTTAATAGACAGCTATACGCTTATTTAAAAGCCTTGCTTAAAGGCTAGAAGTGTAAGCAATAGGTATAGGCAAGGCTAATAAAATTAACCTTACTTAAAAAGCTGTGTTAGATTTAGTGATTTCAAGGCTAGGCTATAAAAAAAAGCTTATAAAATATCTGCGTAATAAGCGCATATTATAGCCTATAACAGCTAGTATAGTAAATACACCAGTTTTATACCTATTTTATATAAAGTATAAATATACGCTATATAGTTAAAATTTAGGGCTGAAAAAACGATTACTTGAATAACAGTTGAGGAGATCACTGAATATAGCAAATATAGCGTATACAGCGAATACAACAGTATCGCACCTAAAAACCGACAATCTAACAGTATCAGCCCTTAGTAGCAGACAAACCCACTAGCAGTAGCGGTGGCGATAGCAATAACATCACTGCCGGCCCTTAGTGGCAGACAAACCCACTGGCGGTGGCGATGGCGATAGCATTACTGCTGGCCCTTAGTGGCAGACAAACCCACTAGCGGTGGCGGTGGCGATGGCGATAGTGGCGCTATTAGGGTTAGCAAAGGAAAAGCTTTAAAAAAGATAAAAATAAAAATTACTTTTTTAGGTTAGACTAGATCTAGACATATAATAATTTTCTTTAAAAAAGTATTTTTTTATATAAAATAAATATAATTTTACTTTAAAAAAAAGTCTTAAACTTTTTAAATTAGCTAACTTTGCTATTTTTTTAAATAAGTACTTAAGCTACCATTTTATAATAAGCTAATATTTTTATATAAACTATATTTTTATAACTATTAAAATAACTATTATATAAACACTAAATAATAAAATAAAATAAAGAATAAATAGAAAATAATAGCCTTATTATGCCAATATAATTTTTAAAGCATTTAATTAAATATTATAAAGGTATTTATAGGAGTGATATATAGAGTGAAATGACCCCCTGTCGGGTGGCTGAACTAACATGCAGCTAAGTGGGTTTCAGGCCAACGTAGTGAGAGGGCTCGGCCAACGTAGTATGGCTCCTATGTACGGCGAAGCAATGTAGTAATCTATCTCAACTTGCCGAGGCGCTTTCCGTCGATATCAAGCTAGTGCATCACTGGCTAGGATAGTGCAAAATTACCCACTTTGTACAAGTGTCCAGTCACGTGGCTACCATAATACAGTATCTAGGTACTCCGTAGTATCATAGGCGAAAAATACCGGCCAAGCCCAGCCTGCATTGCCTACCCTGACGATGATCCCTAGTCAGTACCTGGCGAGCCTGGCTACTGCCCCCAGGTGGTAATTACCGATCACTGATCGCCAACTATAGGTAGCGGTTTATATACTACGTAAGTTTCTTGCATACGGTTCTTACATATTATCATCATCATCGTCTTCACCTTCATACGCTCACCTATATACACTAGTATATATGATTCTGCATTTAATGATATTTCACTTTCCACTTTTTCTATTGTTTATTTATACTGCATGCCCTGAATACATATTATAACTAGTACGCTGTGTTTGTGTCCCCTTGTGCATCCGTCGAAATTGAGTCTTTTCCGAGTCTCACAGCTCATTGGCATTTGTGATTGAGGAGAGTACTTTTCTCATCGCGCATATTCTAGTTGCAGTTGGCGGCATTGTTGTTGTTGTTCGCATTTGCCGTCTGCCCTGCGTGGTGTCGCTTGTTCTGTAATTCAGTTAGCAACCGAACTTTGACATTATCTATAAAAGTGAACACTTACATTGTTGTTGCAAGCGGCGGCGTTGGCGTTGGCGTTGGCGGCGGCATTATTCCCGTTGTTGTTATTACCAGCACCGAAGTTCCCGTTACCGTTGTTGCTATTGGCATTGGCGACAGCATTGCCGTCGTTGTTGTTATCTATTATTGTCAGCGGCAGGCCAAGACTGGACAGTTCTCAGATATTGTCTTACTAGCTTGCTGGCCAGCGTGGTGACGAGGCAGAACCAGGGCGGTGGCCGAGGTGGCAAGAAGGAGGATCTTCCAGAACTGCATGATGGCGATGTGTAGTGAATATGTGCTAAAGATTGCTTAGGCAAATGGAACCGGGCGCAAGTAGAAAAATGTGGAAGACCAGCCACGTGTTTTGACGAAGAAGCAAAAAAAGAGAAAAGAGACAAAGAAAAGTGCTCAATGTGTAAGTGATGCTGTGATGACAAGAGGAGAACTTGGTCTCGATGAAATGCGAAAAGGGCACTTTTATAGACCAAGCCCGACGATGAAAATGAGAATGTGAGGTCGTTCTCAAGCGCCTACACTATGCTATGTTCGCTTGCGTCCGTCTGGGGCACAACACAAAACATCACCATGTCACATCACGGGCCTCGTTCAAGGTCGAGATGGGCTCGTAGCGCCGGTCTCGATAACCACTTCCAGTGACAGCAGGGCAGCTGCGACGTTTCAGCGGATGCGAAGCAAAGGTGGATCACCCATCTCGACTATTAAGTAGTAAAACCTGGGGTACACAGTTTCATGGCCTTGGCTGACAAGGGGCCTAGTCAGGGGCATCACAAACGTCCACCAAATAAGTCTTGTAAGAGTAGGTAGTATTCTAAAATTTCAAGAGGGTTTACCACGTACCCAGGTATGTTGATTCCACAGAGCTCTACGGAGTTAATCGTATTGGTTTCTGGCGGTGAAAACACTTGTCCCCTAGAATGTACAGCTCCGCCTAATAAGCCCAAAGAGGGCAATGCCAAGAACGGAGATCTCCAGGTTCAAGAAGACTTCGCCAATCTAACCTGCCCAACGAAACATATCTGTGCATAATCTTTCTCTTGCTCGCCTTAAACTACTTTTATATGAGGAATAGGAAGGAATAGGGAATCTGGCAAGGGCTATATGAACATTATATCAAACTGCAATTGACGCGAGATATACCTAGGTAGTCTAGAAATAACCTTAGGTTATCCTAATGATATGTTGACTATGTGCACGTGCCTTATTCACAGCTTCAAGTCCCGTTCGCATCCTATAAAAAGACCAAAAGCAGGGATATCGCATGCTACCAATATTACTCACAGGTATTAGAGTAGATGCGAAGTCTACGAAGTATGGATAGATAGGTTACTAACACTTTTTGGAAGGCCTTAAGATTGCTTGTATGATTGTCAAACTCCCCAAGTTTCACGCAAGTCCACCAGGGAAAATACCCACCAAAGTGTAACATTGCCTTAGTCAAGCGGAACCAATCCCAACCTATCTATCTTGTTACAATTACAATCGCTAAGACTTGCCCATCCACACTTGTTGATGCTCTGGTGCTATTCGTGGATCATTAGTGTCGATCTGTAAATCCAGTGACGATTATAAGTAAGCTCTCTAACAGTTATGCCAACCTGTAACCAGAGCCTCAACAAATTTAGAAGACACGCGCCCCTCGCTAGCTCGATGCCAGCACAATGTAGCTATAATGCAACTTTTGATTTTGCACGAGTTAGAGTAAAACATGAGTGTCTGTGATCCTGTGTAGGAGACTCGTCTTGAAATATGTTGGCGTTATAATATTGCTGCAATCTGCTCTATAGCTCCATGCAAACGCCGCACGAAGAAAAAGTTATATGAATCCATAATATTTTTAAATTGACTATGTCGCGCTGTATCTTTAATTCGTTAGAGACATAATATGTCGAGCTCAGACAGCACTGACGTATGTCGCACACCTAAGCACTTTATTTATATAAGCTTTTGCCCAAACAACGTTACAGTGTCGGGGCGTGGGTTATGAGACAGACATCGATTTTACGTAAATAATACTCTAACCAGAAACAAGCCCGCAGGTTTCATCCTGGCAAGTTACTATGAAGTCTTCCTAGCGATATGATCCTTCTCTTGTCATTTCTGGGTATTCAATTCATACTATCAATGGGATTCGTTAGGGATAGGAATTAGAAGATACCTCTCTCTGTCGTACCAAACCTGTTGAATTCTGATTCTAAAGTTTGAGGACTTATTAAGAGGCACCGACTATATCCCCCGCGATTATCTGAGCTAACCGTTTCCACACTGCAGGATCGGACACCACAGATCTGAATCAGTTCAATGATGGCGTGTTCTGTTCCGTCCTTGCCTACAACCGCTTTGTGTTCCAGCCAGGTCAAATACAGGAACTGCAAATCTACGACACTGTAACCGGCGTGCAATCTAGTAATCCTATCTATCTATACTGACCTGTATATAGCTCTTCTCGTCCTTCTCTGTACCGTAATTCGCTATAGGTAAAAATGCCCAAGGATCAATATGTGCGTACGGCTTCTCCGCTTCTAACTATGGAAACTAAAGCATATTACCTATAAGCACTGGAATCATTTGTTCAACACGTGGGTAGCAGCCGCTGGATTTCTATACCAAAGCTCTAACAATTAACGGTTTGGCCCCTGAGATGCTACACTGTGCCATCCGACTAAATGGGAGTTTGAGATCTAGAGCCTTCAACATGAGACCGAGCTTACTGAAAAGGGCGATGGTAGCTGGGAAACATGATGGCGCCCTAGACAGAAGCCACCATGACAAGACAGGCCGAAAGATCGACCGAAAGTTCAAGATGCGAGGAGTTTTTTTTCTTCTTCCCTACATGAAAGTGGCGTTGCACTTATGCTTGTTTGCCACCACGAGAACATGCATGCACACGTTAGTTAGTTACACAGACTATTAGCAAGAACATCGATGTCGGTGACCGGAAACCTGTGACTACTGGGGTGTCAACGCAATATTTGCATTTTGTGAACAAGAACACTGCATCTAGTGACTGCGAAATGTAAAGTAGACGCCGCTTGGTCAAGTGAGGCTGTCTATTTAGGTGCGTATGCTTGTTTGTTTTAAAGTCATGAGCTAGAGCTGCAGCACTATGTTGTCACTTAACTATAAGACTACAGCATGTTTAGGTCGGTCACTGAATTATCTACTACTATAACAATCATATTAACTTTCTTTAGTTAATAGTAAATAAATCAAAGAGAACTTCTTTCTGTGAAGGGAAAACATAAAAAAAATAAACATTTGGGGTGGACCGGGCTTGAACCGATGACCTTCAGATGATAGATTGAAGTTTGACTTCAGTCTGACGCGCTCCCAGCTGCGCCACCGCCCCATATGTGATGTGATGTGGTTTGGCACGTGACCGTATAATACAGAACTTATTTTCTAGGTAGACTAGGTAGTTGTTTTGTAAGCTGAATACCTCGCCTTGATATATTTAAGATATATCTACATCATATTTGAATTAGGATTCTCAGTAGCTGTTTCTGACAACCGAGAGATAGAAGGGCGACCGCCTAAGTACTGGGTACTACAACATCTACTGGACTTGTAGGTGTGAAAGAAGCCTGTAAATTGCCAATTTAGGAAAGAAGCACGGACCACAGAAGATCTAGTTGCGTCATTAGCGAGTTCCCCGGTACCTATCATCTGCAGATATTGACGGTACCTAGGTACATCTGAAAATTTACAGAAACTTTTTGAGAGGTGAAGACATCCGACACCCACATTCGCTCGACAATTGCCGGCCCGTCTGTCTGTGTCTCTCTCATCTGTGCTTTTTAGCTTCAAATTTGAAATGATGAGTGCGCTCGCCTCAAGACCTGTTTCTATTTGCCCATCTTGTTTATTCACGGTAACGGCACGAGTGCTCTCCCAAAACGCACGGCAACCATGGACGATCGCCCAGCGACTTTTCTCCGGGCGGACGAAGGCGAGTCCCTCGCGGATGGTACTCTCGGATCGTGTGGCACGTGGCCCGAGGCAAGACACAGATAGCCATGATAGCAGAAGACCCCGTCGGAGATCAGAGGGACCTTTCGGTGGCATGAACCAAACCTTTGCGCGCGTACGAGAAGATGCCCCGAGACGACCTTCCTACAACGCCCGCCACACCGACAGGGACCGGGACCGGAGGCACAACAAGGACAGGGCCAAGCCGGATGACCGCCGGATCAAGGCCATGAAGATGCAGAGCTCTCTCACGTCCATTCCGTACGGGCAGAGAACACGGACAAAGTCGAGCATCTCTGAACTTGAATCGTTCGGCCAATTCGACCTCCTGCCCACACTCAAATCAGCTCTCGCCGATGAAGTGCTGAAAGGCATGGTGAATATCAAGCCAACACCTATCCAGCGATTGGCAATACCCGCGTTGCTGGGTCAGGAGATTGGCCGCCGTAGATCGAGGACCGAGACCCTTAGATCTGGAAGGCAAGAGTTCTTACTGGCGGCCGAAACTGGCTCGGGCAAGACTCTTGCCTATCTCCTACCAGCAGTCAATGCGTTAAAAGAAGCGGAAGCTAATGATCCTGACATCATTGCCTACCGTGAAGCATTTGAAAAGCAAACGGCGGCCATGAAAGAGCCTGGATATGAGGGACCTCGGGAATTCGAGCCTCATCCTACTACAGCACGCCCCAAAGTCATCGTCCTTGTTCCTACGGCTGAGCTAGTTGATCAGGTTGGCGCCGTTGCAAAGTCTCTTTCACATGCGGTGAAATTCAAAGCCTCTCTGTTCTCTGCCAACGTGTCTGCCAAAGTTATACAGGCCTCCATGTACTCACCCAGAGGCATTGATCTCGTCGTTGCTACGCCACATCTACTCTCATCTATGGCCAATTCGGACCCCAATATTTTGTCTCGGGTTAGCCATCTAGTCATTGATGAGGCCGACTCACTTTTTGACCGCAGCTTTTCGTCGGTGACAACGTCTATTCTAGATCGCGCATTACCCTCCATTAAACAACTCATACTCTGCTCCGCCACTATCCCTAAACGGCTAGACAACTATCTTGCCAAGGAGTTCCCCAATATGAATCGGATCACAACTCCAAATCTGCATGCGATTCCTCGCCGTGTACAGCTTGGAGTTATCGACGTGTCGAAGGATCCGTATCGTAACAATAAAAACCTAGCTTGTGCCGATGCCATCTGGTCTATCGGTAAGGATGCTGCTCCTCACGAAGAATCCATGCCTGGCGAGATTGAAATCAAGCGTATCATGGTATTTGTCAACGAAAGGGAAAAGACCCAAGAGGTCGCCGAATATCTGGTATCCAAAGGCATTGATGCCGTAGCACTTCATCGTGACACTGAGGAAAGTCGTCAGTCCGAGATGCTCGAGTCTTTTACGTCCGCTGAACCCATGAAGGCCAAACTTCCAGATTCTTCGCGGCCGGTCGCTGGACGAAGCAGAAGGTCACTTCCAAACACCAAAGTTATCGTGGCTACAGATCTTGCTTCTCGGGGCATAGATACACTAGCTGTTCGACATGTAATACTGTATGACGTACCGCACACAACCATCGACTTTATTCATCGTTTGGGCCGCGCTGGACGCATGGGCAGACGAGGGCGAGGCGTTGTATTAGTAGGCAAAGACGACCGACGCGATATCGTCGCCGAGGTTAGGGAGAGCATGTATATGGGCCAGGCGCTGATCTAACGTCTATCTATCTAATAATCATTGGTTCGAGCTTTTCTTCTGTCCCCTACTCAGAAGATGAAACTTTGTATATCTCTGTATATCACTTATCTCCCAAAACTGTATATTTATCAATGGGCCTCGAAGAAACCTTAAATACAACGATCAGCAATGACACCTCGGTTCCTCATCACCATATGACACATCATCGGTCAAAAGTGTTAGCATACATTCTTTTTTACTTCCACGGAAAATTCACACAGCCCCCTTATCAACACCGCAAAATTCACCCAAAGCTCCAAAAGGGCGGTCAGTCAGCACTTAGTCTTCGGGCTACGAGATGGTACAGCATCGCTATCCAAGATGCCTAGTAGTGAAGGACCAAGACATGTGTCGCTAGCAGACTGGCTAGATGCGACAACTGGAGACTGCCAATCTAGGATAGCGAGGCCTGAAACCTGTCCAGCGCACTTGCCGCGAGACCCTGAGCGAGCGACGACTAGCGCGGAGACGTACAGTGTGTCATAGAGGTTGGGCCCGTTGATTTGTGCGGTGGACTTATTCGCGTCTGCGGCAGGCTGATGGAGGGTTCCGACTAGGTATCGTGGAAACTCCCACAGTCTATTGAAGTGCTCCATCCTCAACGAACGGTGCCCACCACCTCCGCCGTCGTTTGTGTCGTGCACGAAATGTCCGAGTAAGGAGGGGGGCGAGGGGACTAGGCCGTCGATGGAGAATGAAAAAGAGCGTGGAGGGAGACCTTGGCGACGAGATCGCTGTGACAAGCGTTGATAATTGTGCGCACTGTCGAAAGGGTGGTCTCACATTCGTCTTCTGTTAGCTCCAGATACATTTGCGCCCATCATTCCTATACTATTCTTCTTTTATCCCTGGCGTTAGCCTCGCAAATTCTAGACTGTTGAACTTTGCTCTTTGACTAAGTCGACGAAGTGGATAAACATGGGTTTCTTGTTGAGGTGGCCTGGACCCTTGTGCTTGCTTTCCTGCCCTATCGTCTACGTACTATTGTACGGCATATCTATGTTTCTAGATCTTAAATTCCATGATGGTGATGACATACAGTGTGACCCGACACGGAATATCGTGTAGAATCTTGTATACAGTGTGGGACAAAGGTCAACCCACGATTATGATCTGTCATACTTTCAACTACTTAAGGGAGGCCCGGTCAGGATGGTCATATCGAGCGAACCAACAGATTATCGAGCTTATGATCGAGAAGTGCAGAATCCGTACTGTAACTAGGCAGGTAGACAATAGCTGAAAGGTGGAATACACTCCACAATGAGTGAAGCGGTCTAGTCTGGAACATGTATGTCTACCTAAGTATATTAAGGGATCGATATTATCTAGCTAGCCAGCTATCTATATACATACCCCCATAGGCGTTGACGACGCACGCACGCTGCAGATACCTGCCTAGATTGCCGCCGCACACGCGAGATGATATGTGATCAAACCGTTGGTGACGCACCGACAAGACATGCAAGGCGTACTGTGCGTCAACCAGCTAGCGCGTGGTTAAGGTGAGTTAACTCGTCGGGGTCCCGCCTCACTTCACACACCGCTTGTGTAACTCTGGATCTGTGGGCAGCTGAAAGTCGAGCTTACCTAACCTTAAGCAGATAATACTGCGTATATAGTGGTCCGTGGCGAAGCCCGTGAATAAGTCGCTCGAATACTCGGATTTCGGATAACCGATTCGCTAGCAAGAGCCGCATGACGATAAAGAGGAAAGAGGAGTTGAGTTGCCATATCGTATTACTGAGACCCTGTGTGTCTCTGATGACGTGTTCCCGTTGCTCGTCCATACATGATCGTATATGTATGGTGTGCTATCTATCTATCTACGACCATTTATCAAATCATGACATGACTTTGGAGCACTAGTGCTTAGCTTCTGCGTACCAAGCACAGGTCGAACAAAGTCCTGTTTACTGTGTTTCCTCTAGATCTTCTTCTACACTCTTCATTTATTGAGAAGGGTGGGTTTGGAGATGGTCCCCTAGAAGCAAGGTTTTGTGACTCGCTTCGTTACTACAAGAACCCGGTGAAAAAGGAGGAGGGGGAGAGAGAAGTGTGTGTAAAGCTAGTTGGTGAGGGTTAACTAATACCTACCTATCTTCATCCAGCACTTAAACTATGAATCATGTCTCTTTCTTTCAGTAGACTTGATTCGGGGTTAATGTCACTGTGAAGCTCCATGAGGTGATGAGAGCAGCTATCTATCCCTTGAATGCCGTTTCGGCACCGTGACTTAAAAAGTGGAACAGCGGGGCTATATTGGCAGCTCTCTACACCTAATAAATCAATAAAAAATGCTCGGATAATTGATTTACTGAATGTAAATAGTTGTAAATGCGGCCACGATATGCCTAAATTCTTAAGTCACGGTGCCGAAGCGGCATCCAAAAAGGGGGTAAATAGTGGGATTTACGTAGTATAAGTAATTAGCTTAGCATTCGGAGGCTCTGCATGGATTAACTACGACATTTGAGTGAAACTAGTTGACAACCTACACTTCCGTAAGCAAAGATGTCGAAGCATAGCGAGGCTTGCTGCAGGTATGTATGCCCTGTACAACAATAGATTACTGGGCGGCGGCAAGATGTAACTCTGTTCCTCTAGGATTCCACCAGTGGTAGTTGAAGGTTACGAACCCAAGGGCCAATACATCGATGTAGGCGGTATCAAGACATGTAAGTTGACTAATTCGGCTCTGGATCTTGTTAGATGTTCAGGCTGATGAGACCTATATGAAGACGTGACGGGTCCCCGCGACGCCGGCAAGGCCATCCTGGCTGTGTATGACATTTTCGGCTTCTACCCGCAGATCCTTCAGGGAGCCGACATTCTGGCAACTGGTGACACAGAACAATCATACCAGATTTTCATGCCCGACTTTTTCAATGGCAATCCGGCTAAGATGGCGTGGTATCCGCCCGTCACTGATGAACAGAAAGCTCTAGTCGGTGAGTGGTTCAAGGACGCGCTGTGGTCTACCCACCAGCCCAAGATACCGGGCATCCTGCAGGCGGCGGAGAAGATAAACCCAAACATCAAGTCTTGGGGCATCATGGGATATTGTTGGGGCGGTAAGATGGCTAGCATCGTCGCGGGTGACGAGCCGGGGCTGTTCTGGGCTGCAGTCCAGACGTCCCCTGCTCGGATAGATGCTGTCGAGGCTGCTCGGGTCAAGATTCCCACGATGCTACTCGCTTCAAACGGCGAGTCAGTTGAGAGCGTGAAGGAGTACGAGGAGAACCTCAGTGTGCCTCGCTATGTCGAGAGGTTCGACGACCAGGTTCACGGGTTCATGAGTGCTCGTGCCGACCTTAAGGACGATAAAGTGAAGGCAGGATACGAGAG
Organism: Xylaria sp. FL1042; assembly: GCA_022495085.1. Taxonomy (NCBI): domain Eukaryota; kingdom Fungi; phylum Ascomycota; class Sordariomycetes; order Xylariales; family Xylariaceae; genus Xylaria; species Xylaria sp. FL1042. The sequence goes on from MU380298.1 coordinate 45,517, forward strand.
AGGGTATCAACTTGCACTCAAGTTCTTCCACGAGCATCTATGAGAGATGCCTTCGAGCTTTCAACTGACTGATCATGTATATACATATGAGTTAGCAGCGCCGAACCGAAAATGGCCATGAATAGCAGCCTTGAAATGTTGATATAAAGGTATGACTGAACTCGTGTCAAACCAGGCCCGTTCTTGTCACTATGGTCTCGTCATGGGTATACCTGGGCATTCATACATTCATACCTGTTTACATTTGACCATTGAGCTAATACTGCGGCTAAAATCGCTAAAGCCTCCCCCATCTTAGCTAAAAATCGATCAATCATCATCTCGCTTGTTTATATACAGTATTGAGGAGGATGGATAGTTGTAGCTCTTCACAGCTAACTCTCCTTACATCGTCGAATGGAGAGCTACGTCGAGCATAATTTTAGAGGAGAAGCTCCTGAGGTACTGGGGATATGATTAAACTCTAAATGGTGATTCTTTCCTCCGCTGTATGTATTACAGCAACTGATACTTCATGGAACTGTGAGTTACAGTTCACGAGGTAATGAAGTCATCCTAAGTAATGATGTATTCTCTATATTCTGAGTACTTAGTGCTTTCAGCAGGTTAGGGTTTTACCAACATATTTTATACACCTCATTAATAAAATAGCCGTTGGGCGGTGATATAGCTGTAGGCAGTAATTACGTTGGTATCGTCGTCCGATACGTTAGCTGCTGTCACCTCCCACACCGCGCACAGACTTCCTATACTGCTAAAAAAAAAACCCCTTCCGCCCCTGAGCAGCTACCAGAATGGCTTCCTTTTTTCCTTATACTTAGCTTGTCGGCTAAAGCCTTTTGTTCTGCTAGTTATATATTATGATCATCGCAACCATTATGACTTATCAGCTATCCTCATGGGGCGGTGGCGCAGCTGGGAGCGCGTCAGACTGAAGCTAAACTTCAATCTATCATCTGAAGGTCATCGGTTCAAGCCCGGTCCACCCCACAACTTTATTTTTTCCCATTTCTACTTACCTAATGGTATCACTAAGGTATGTGACTAACTAGACCTTTAAGTTTCAGGCAAACTTCTGCCAATTGTATCGACACGGATCAGGTCTTGTGCAATTTTCTTTAAATATTTATTCCCCCCTTTTTCTCCCCTTAGACCTTGTCCTGTATGTAGCCCCTTTCCTTACGCTAAGGCTATCTGGATCACTTAAGTCTCAGAGGTCTTTAGGAAAGCAGTGGGGATGGATGTATTTGTCCCAGCTCTGATAAAAGTGCCCGGATGGAGAATGGAATCCTACCGCTAAACGTGACGCCGCGTTTTGGTTGTACCCGGAACGTAATAAAGCTCCGGCTCTCAGTGACCATATCTCTCATAGGATCGATGATTGGGCTGCAGGAAAATATCTCCTGCGTTCCTTTGACCTTTTTATGCTTGATCTTATTTCTTTATGTGTCTCTAGATTCGAGACGCTTCCGGATACGTAGGATAAAAAGTTGTCTGACGTTTTTGAAAGCTTACTTACTCATCATACTCCCTCTTCGGTATCCTCGGGAGGATGGGCCCTCTCTACCCACTTTATCCTTTTTCCTGTTAGCTAGGGTCGTGAAGATCTGTAGATGTTGTACGGGGATCTACGCGCACGCGGAAGGCCGTCTATGCGACACCCCGTGAGACGCAATAGCCTCGTATTCATATTCCCAAACCATGAGTATGAAGGCGTATTGCATACGTCTCGGATAGGAAATGAATGAAGCTATTCAGGCAACCGAGACAGTGAGGTCAACGCCGAAAAGAGAGGGTGTGAGGTTAACAGGAATGCTGTATATACATAGACTGAGTTCCGGAAGGCCATGAGAGTCTTCTGGATAGTGCCGGACTAGTTCGAATCTGCAGCTCTCGCCATTGTACCAATAATGGTTGTGTCCCGAAGGACATGGGTGCAATTCTTATTTGGGCCTATGGGTTCTCTAGGTTCCACATTCTACCCCTACACTCCATAGGGAGTGGTTGGAAAGTTTGTCGACGCAAGACACGGCGATCATGGCATAATCGTTCGTAATTCATTCTGGGATCCTACATACGGATATCAGACGCAATTCTCATCAAACTGAAATGAAGAACTTACTTTGGTGTCCCCAACTTTACCGATTAATCGAAACTGTGCCCGGTGGGTCGAGCAAAGTTGGAGGAATGCTTTCAACAATCGAAATTGGCACGCCGCGATACTGATGCGAAGACTTTCCGGAGCGTCATAGATGATACTGCCGGTCTCATCCACAACGGCCTCCCCTTCTTCATCAACTCTAGGATCAAAGGCAAAGCTCGACTATGACAATAGCTCTTTTACCCGAGTTGCATCAAAATGTACCATAAGGGTCCATGTGATCATAGAATATTATTCTCATATTGAGTCATTCTCCAAGCCCTGTATTCAGTCAGCCCTTGTGATAGTAGAACCCCGATGGTCAATCTCCGAGCAGTTTGCTCAAGGTTCTAGATATCACAATCGGTAAAGTGCTTATAGGGCTGCCAATCGTGGAAGATTGGAACTATATCAGTTGATGATAGTAGTTCTACTAAACTCTCCTTTTCGAGCCGGGTATCAGGGGTTTCTGCCTGTAGCACGGAAGCATGCGTGCGTACGGGAAACCACCTAACGGAGATCACCGATGAGGTAGATCTTTCAACGGAAGGCCACCTATGCCACGCCCCGTGAGATGCAAGGGTCCTTTGTAAGTCATATCCGTATAGGCATGAAGGCGTATCGCATATAGTCTCGGATACAGATAGATGAAGCTATTCAGGCATCTAAGACATTCAGCTGAAGACGCTGAGACAGAGGGCCAAAGATCGAAGGAAATGCTGTACTTATACCCTGACTCCCAGGGGGCCCTGAGAGGCTTCAAAGGGAGTCAAGGGGATTCATGCGACCATAAGAATATTATTCTCATTCAGAGTGAATCTCCTAGCCCTACGTATAGCCCTTGTGATACTGCCCCAGAGTGAATAGATAGCCTACGCAGTCACATAGCAGGTAGGTAGAAGGGGGTTAGTAGCCATAAGGGTATATTGGTCTCTTGGCCCCTAGCCCTTCCAACAGGTAGTTTGGGGGGATAGCCTAAATATATAGACGAAGCCTAATGTGTATACACCAGGATGTCACCAATTCGTCTGATACCGGTCTAGGGGGAGCAATAAGGCGTAGAAACAAGTGCTTTCCCCAACAAGTGTACCCGAATTTTCTCATCGATTATGGCGGCAGCGGCCTATGATAAATTCCAGAAGGCCTTTTAATCATGACACAAAATCCAGATGCAGATAGCATAGCTATGAAGCGGAAGCTAGCTAGTGTGGGCCGGAAAGATGATATTGGGGATGAGCCCATGGAATAGGTGTCGTGTGCCTGGATAGCGGAAGAGTGTCGCTCTGAGCCTGCAACCTAAGAATAATAATAACTCTAAGATTATTTTTTGTAATAATGGAGTAGTTGAGCCTGCTGGTTTGGCTCCGTTCAGGCGAATCCTGCCGAAACTACGTAGCCCTTTCCGAATCCTTCAAAAGTGCTAGTCCAGATGAGGGAGTTTTCTTCCGACAGTCGGAAGTTTTTTTGGCTTCTTTACGCATCGGAGCAGGACAATGTTGTGGTGTTGCGGTATTGCAATATGCCCTTCCTTGGAATAACAGTTACATGGCAGGTTCGGGCAGTTAATTATGTCTTGTGTGCGAACCGTGGTTTCCTGCTTTGAACCAAGAGTACTACGGGTAGTCAAGGGACCTTGCGGCCAAAGAATATTATACCCATATCGAGTTTATCTCCTAGTCCTGTATTCAGTCAGACCACTACGCTTGGCAATACTTCGACTCACGAAATAAATGCCTTCTTATTGGTAGTGTAAGTACTACAACACCAACATTTATTTATTATTTATTCTATTGTCTATACGTCTTTTAGCAAAGTATGTATATACCCCAACAATCACTTACCCTTTCTCTTCCTTGATCACAAGCATTTTAATTAGTTCAACAGTCTTCTACGTACGGGTGGAGGAACAGAGGAGCCATTATAAGCCCCGGCGCTTAATAGATTAGTGTGAAAGAAAAAGAAAAAAAAAAAAAAAAAAAACCCTTTACGCGCAAAGTCGTGCTAGTCCATCGCCATAATAATCATAAACCTGGCACCGTACTGGTACGGCATCCACGGCTACGCCTTTCGAACTAATCCTAATCCCCTATCTATACAGGTAGTCACCACCTAGCCTTTTTTTACCGGTGCGTAGTGTTCTGTAACGCTCTGCGCTAGCCACGCACCAGCCACTATACCATAACCTCGATGAATATAAAAAATAAAAGAAAAACAAAAAAAGGAACTTTGGGGTGGACCGGGCTTGAACCGATGACCTTCAGATGATAGATTGAAGTTTAACTTCAGTCTGACGCGCTCCCAGCTGCGCCACCGCCCCATGGATAACTAAGCGAGTTCATTATTTTTAGTTAGTAATAATTTGGAAGAACATCTCCACGCGCGGCTCCCATTCTGGTGCTCAAAATGCCTCAGGTTTTCCACACTTAGAAGTTAGGTAGTATACTAGGTAAGGAGGTAGGTTATTATGGAGGGGTACTTACCTACCTACTGGGAAGGAGCATTTAAGGTCAAGTGGGGAAGTAGGTGGGGCAAGGTCACCAAACACGCTTGTAGCTTTGACGCGTCTCAATCGTGTTGCTCTCAATCCCCACTATCGCAGCTTGTTTCTTTCCCTAACAACTACATATATATTCCTAACTTAAGGCAGTCACACCACAACTCCGTTGTTATGCTTTGGTAATGCGACGAGCTTCCATATAGGTTAAAATTGTGCCGGCTGTTTAAGACCTTCAATCCCTCCTCTATACCAAGACACAGCATTTCGCGATGCCACGACCTCCAGTGTCTCGCCGGGCGCGGACGCGCCCAGTCAAAACAGCAAACGCAAGTACTGCGCCAGCCCCAGCATCAGCAACGACGACCGGACCTGCGCCTCAAGGAAATGCTCCAAGTTCTGACATCTACGATGTGAGCGACCGCGAAAAGGAAAGAGCTGTAGTGAGACGCAAGTCGCTGCGTAATGGCACGTCAGTGCGCACCCATACCACATCTGCAGAAACAATACAACAGCAGAAAGCTTTGGATAGGGCGAAACAAAGACGTGATGCTGCAATGGAAAGACTTGGAAATATCACGTCGACTGCCAGTTCGGATGATGTAGAAGAGGCTGTGGGTAGCTCAAATGATTCTGTTGGTCCAAGCCAGGGCGTGGTCAAGGCGACACCTCCGCGCAGCAGACCTACGGACATAACTGGTTTAGATCTTGACGATTCTATGTTCGACGGTCTCAACACCACCTTGGATACAGGAGGACATGGAAGTGCCTTGCGATCCGCCGAGACATCGACCCTGTCCATTTCTCAGTTTAGGCGACGACCGCGCGCTGGCAGTTTTCTTAGTCGTGATGATGGGCCTATTCGCCCCAGTAGCAGGGCAGGCCCTAATACGCCTGCCTTCAGTTCCACCCTTAATTTTGGTGTATTCAAGAGAAGGGCACGAGAACCCAGTATCCTTAGCACTGCACAGAAACCCAGACCGCAGCGTCCCGAGCCCGAGCAGGAGCCAGAAGATGATGATGAAGAGGAGGAGGAGGGTGAGGAAGATGGACTCGACGAGGATGGGTTTGCACCTGAGGCTGAATCTACTCCTCTCCGACGCTCTAAGAGAGGTTCTGGCGGAGTGGCGCCTGCGCAACCCACTTCAAGTGGAAAGTCCCGCAAGAGAAAATCTACTGAAAGTCACGGGCGGCGTCTCAGATCGTCCCCTTTCGAAGTTGATGATGACGTCCGTCAGTCAATTGAGCAACCAGAGTCTGACGAAGATTCCCCCTTGTCATCACCACCAACATTGCCACAACATGCGCCATCGACACCCGTTGCACCTCCAATGGACCCGGAGCTGATGGCCCCTCCACTTAGCAGCGACTCTTCGGAGAGTGATGAAGAACTTTGGCCACCTCTACGGTCTATCCCGAAAACACGTACGCGACAGCCAGCTTCAGTATTACGACAAACACCAGGTCAAGATGATAATATCTCAGATATGTCATCACCTCCTTCGCTTACACACTCTCCTAATTATGCACACTCTTCTTCGCCACCACCTGCACGAACAACTAAACCGAAACGCAAAGGGGCGCCCAAGCCACCCCGTAAACTAACCACAGCCGATCTTACGGGATTGCTCCCACGTCGCCGACGTAGGGGCGCTGAAGACGATCCTTTCAATATTGACGAGGATGAGTCAGAACCCGAGGTCGACATTTCTGGCCTAGGAGAGGGTGACGATGAGCTTGCGCATTTAGACGTACGGATGAGGCGACGTCCGGCAACTAGAGTTAATGCCCAGAATCAGGCTACAACAGGAACGCGTGCGACAACTCGAATTAAGGACAAGGCGACTCTAGGTTCCAAGAAGCGCATCTCGAGGACATACGGTCGACTATCGGACAAGGAGAATAACAACGAAGACGAAGATGAAGACGAAGACGAAGCCGAGGGTGATGATGGTAGCAACTCTCTCGCCGATCTAGGCGAGGAGAGCAGTCAGATGCTGGTAGAGAGGATGGGCGAAGAGCTCAAAACTGCAGTGCGCAAGTTTCAAGAAGTGGACAAGTGGGAGCTCTCATTCGAGGAGAGAGCGCGAAGTAGTTCACCGCTGGATGCTCGATAATGGGAGGCTTGGAGCAGCATTTTGAGGCTTGACTTAGTACAAACAAAATGGGGGAAAGGGGGAGAGACGGGGGTTGGTCCTATCAAGGTGTTGTTGTTGATTTGTATGTCGAGCGAGGCGCGAAGCTGGGGTTGGCTAGGAGGGCTACGTACCTAGATATCTGTTCGTGGAGTTGGAAGCCTAGTTACTTGCTATTGTGCTCAATACCAATAAGCCCTTTCACAAAATTCTATTCTATACATCCTTTCCCTTGAAGTGCCATAACCGATATACGCCTCCGTAGTCAGCTCGTCTACTTGTACAATTACGAAGATGCTTGCATGCTGAACTAGCAAACGCACACAAGAATACAGTTATCAACCTCCCGGCGAGACTGTCAGTCTTTGCCCTCGGAGTCACCTTACCTAGCTCAGAAAGCAAAGGGCTCTGAACGCTCTATGATGCCAGGGAAACACTTTCCAGCGCTTGGCTAACGATGGGTAAAATTTCAGCAATGCGATTCGCATCCCGTAAAGCAACCGTGATGGCGTCAGGTCGTAATCCGGACATCAGAAGCTTCTAAAGATAGGGAAAAGAAGGGGAAGAATATTAGCGTCATCAATATTTTTTCTTACATCGATAGTAGACCGGCAAGCCTGAATTGTAAAGGAGATTACAAGGAAAGAAAAGAAAGAAAAGAAAGAACTCACCTGCTTGACGTCCTCGAAACCGGCTTCCTTGGCTGTGTACTCCCGCGTGACGACCTCGGAGCGAAAATCGACGAAGATGCGCGTGTCCCGCACGCGGCAGACGACGTTGTCGAGACGCATGTACAGCCGACACAGCAGCAGCATGCGCTCGTCGTGCACGCGCAGCTTCACGCTCAGGACCGAGATGCCGTTGTCGTCGAGCTCGCTCTCGTACAGCATGACGTCGTCGAAGAAGCGGATGGGGTCGCGCCGCTTGAGCAGCTCGATGGGGATCGGCTCGTTGGTCGGGGTGAATTCTAACCTTCTACCACTACCACTGCCACTACCATTACTGCCACCACCATTACTGCCACCACCACTGTGATTACTACTGCCGTTACTATTGTCGTTCTCCGTGGCCGTGGCTTCTGCACCGTCGGGTCCACGACCCCGCGTAGAGGCCGGGTCCACGACAACGGTGCCCTTGTACGTCGTGCTGTAGCTCCAGTCGAAGGGACGCACGACCTCGCGGATGCCGGCGCTCGTCTGCTCGCGGCTGGCGCTCCATTCGCCGGCGTAGGCGACCTGGAGCATGTTGGCGCCCGTCTTGTCGACGGCGTCCAGGGCGTCGCGGGCGTTGAACTCGACGCGCCAGCCCGTGGGCGCGTGGGCGACGCTCACGACGTTGTCGCCGAAGATCATCTCGGGCACGGGGATGCCCAGGTCCTTCTCCATGGCCTCGATGGGGCCGGCTTTCGAGATGGGGAGTTTGCGGGAGGAGATGACGAAGGAGCCTTGCACGTGCGTGCTCGTCGCTGCTTCGAGGTGCTCTGGGCTCGGCCATGGCTCGTTCACGGAGGTGATGGGGTTGATGGGCGTTGGTGGGAGGATTTGTCCTAACGATGAGGAAGCCATACTGTTTGCTCTCGTTGTAGGTGGGATGTATTCCGGGGGCTATGTATGATGTTGGGTTGGATTCGAAGGAAACGTTGGGCGCAAGTGTCTCTAGAAGAATTATTTGAGAGAGGGGTCAATTTAGTTTTGCAAATATAACGAAAGTTAATATTGTTGGGAGAAGAAGTTGGCCGCGATGCCATATTTCTCATACGAGGCAGGTTAGAAAGTAAAGGTCAGTGATGCTTACTTGGTAGTCTACGGAGTCCGAGAGGGGCAACTGTTCAAAAACGAATTTTTGGTGTTAGGTGCACCCTAATGTGCTAATAAAAGAAGGTTTAGCTATCTTTAGCGTTATTTAAGACTTGTATACAGTATATTTACAGCGAAATAACTACTGTCCTAACCACCTAGCCACCTACCTAGCCACCTAGCCACCTAGCCACCTACCTAGCCACCTAGCCACCTAGCCACCTACCTAGCCACATAGCCACCTAGCCACCTAGCCACCTAGCCACCTAGCCACCTAGCCACCTAGCCACTTAACCACCTAGCTACTTAACTACTTAATTATTTAATTAAAATAATTTACTTAACGCATCTTTTATATAAGTAAACTATTTACTTAAATAAACCATTTTAAAAACTTATATAAAATTTATATATAAAAACTTTAATAATTTTATTAATTTTATAGTTATAAATATATAATTTAAAAATTTTAATTATTAATTTAATAAAAAATTTAAATATATTTTTTATAATTTTATTATTATTTTATTTATAGCTATATTAAAAAATACGCTAAAATTTTAACGCGATTTTTATTTTATTAAAAAATAAAATCGTAGTAAAATTATAAAAAATATATTTAAATTTTTTATTATATTAATAGCTTAAATTTTTAAATTATATATTAATAGTTATAAAATTAATAAAGTTATTAAAATTTTAATATATAAATTTTATATAAAAATTTAAAATAATTTATTTATATAAAAAATATATTATTATAAATAAAGTTTATTAATATATTTTTTATATAAATAAACTATTTATTTAAATAAACTATTTTAAATTATTATATAAAATTTATATATTAAAACTTTAATAATTTTATTAATTTTATAGCTATAAATATATAATTTAAAAATTTAAGCTATTAATTTAATAAAAAATTTAAATATATTTTTTATTATTTTATTATTATTTTTTTTCTAATAAAATAAAAACTGCGCTAAAATTTTAATATAGTTTTTAATATAGCTATAAATAAAATAATAATAAAATAATAAAAAATATATTTAAATTTTTTATTAAATTAATAGCTTAAATTTTAAATTATATATTAATAGCTAAAAAATTAATAAAATTATTAAAGTTTTAATATATAAATTTTATATAATAATTTAAAATAATTTATTTAAATAAATAGTTTACTTATATAAAAAATATATTATTAATAATAAATATTTATATATTTATTAATAAAAAATTTTTAAAATTTATTTAAAATAAGTTTTATTAACTTTTTTTATTTTTAAAATATTTAATTTTTATTATATTTAATATAAAATTTTTTTTTTTTAAAAAGTTTATATTAAAAATAAAAAAAATATTAAAAAATTATTTAATTAAAATATTTAACTTTAAACGATATTTATAAATTAAATAAAATAGTTATTAAAAAATAGTTATTATTTTTAAAATCTTTAGATTTTTTTCTTTTAAACTATATATAATTTTATTTATTATTTTTTTTAGTTTAGCGTGGCCTTATCGATAACGCTAAGCTTAATTAAGTACTAGTATTTTTTCATACCTTGCTTGTACCTAGTATACCCACTAATTTCCTTATTATTGCAATTTTAATTTTACCTAGGTGTATACCTATACAAAAATTCGTTTTTGAACAGTTTCCCCTCTCGGACCCCCTACCTAACACCACCTATAGGTAATCGATAAAACACCTGCACCTACACCTACACCTACTGAATTGCCCTAGCAATATAAAGCTCAGTCTACCTAGATCTAACAGACTTTCTGTCTTTCAACTCCCGGACATCTATCGCAATACCACCTTAACCTACATAAGTAAGTACTTATGTATATAGGTAGGTAGAATACTATATATCCATCATACCTATATGTTGCATTGATGCACTATTGAATTTATACTTTACATATTACAACTGTTGCATGAGAAGAATTGGAACCAAGATCTCGATGCTTGGCCGGCACCCTCTTATAAACCCCTTGCACCACGTCTCTCAATCACCGTCTTACAATGCATAGCCCCCAATTAACATCCTGCCGATCTACTGTCGTGCTGTCGACTATGCCAAACGGTAGGGGCTGTGCTACAGAAATTGCACTTCGTAGATGCAGGCTCTCGTTCCGACATGGGAGTACATCTGGGTATAAATGATGTCGGGGGCCTTATGCGGCACATCCTTGGTTTCACCGTCCTTGGTTTCACTCCTCCAATGGCTTGGCCCATAGCACCGGAGACGTAATACTACGGCGCCGTGTCCTCAATCGTCATGGAAGCGATCGCTGCGGCCGGCGCGTTGCCCGGGCTTGCCTCGGCCACCGTTCAGCTTGGCACTGCTACTTTTCAATTCTATCAGCAACTGCACAGTCTGTATAAGGCAATCAAGCATGGCGAGAATGATCTCAGCACAGCTGTCCGACGACTTGACCAACATCGAGACTTCATCAAGGGTAGCACAAGTTCTCATAAACTTGATTAACTAAGTAGAATCCCGTCTAATAGCGCGACAGAGCTCAGATTCAACTTCGAGCGCACATTTGATGCCAGCATCTCAGCTAGCACTCGTGACCTGTTCGAGCGCTATATCGTAGACTCGGAAGCAGAAGTCGAAGAGTTCAGATGTTTATTGGATCGAGTGAGCAAGCATCATTTCAAGGGAAAATCGTGGCGGGCGGTTGAGACCGGCAGCCGCCTCCGAATCCATGAGCAGAACATCCAGAAGTATTGCCATCTTCTCGACAAGCAGATGCAACGCTTCCTCTTTCTGCAGTCTTCTGTACAAAGGTATCTATGCCGATAGTCTACTCATGGGCCAACTAATCGTGTCCTAGTATGCGCGTAGAGGCGACGTTATCAGAAGTCATGGAGACCTTAGCCAAGCAAGGTGCCAAAGCCATCGCTTTCTATGAGGAACAATCATCATTACGCGAAAATGATGGAGAGCTACCCTCGCCTTCAGGTTCCGGCTCAAGAAAGACAAAGGTCAGTCGGAGCGAAAAGTTGCTTTAAAGCTTAATACCTGACTAGCCATAGATGCCATCAAGGGAGATGGATAGAACCAACCACACCACGTCAACCTCATCACAGGATGTCATTCCCAAACACTGGATTATAGAAAAGTCTAAGAGATACCCTACTTTATGTGGTGTGGTCTATGTGACGACATTCTCAAACCCCATGATATCTGAACAAAAGGATAGTCAACTTGCCTACAAAGTATGGTTTGAGCCCTACAGCTGGATTTCAAGAAGGCTGGTGGAGTGGCGATGTCTGGTCAACCCAACGCGGACAGGTCCTATGCTAATGCTGTCTATGACAACGAGTATCGTTTGTGATGAACCCGACGTCCTCGATGCTTTGGGTCTTGCGTCATCGACAAAATTCATCTGTTGCTTCCCTTGGACAGTGAGAGCACCAAGCTCGCGGAAAGTTCGGACTTTGCTTGACACTGGCCGGCTTCTGAAAGATCACGTCCTATGCCCAGCTGGATTTGACCCAAAGGACATCATTACCGTGTACGATAAAGCTCCAAATCAGTTGCTATATTGTACTGACTAATCGGAAGATATTTGGAGTCTTATCGACCTATTCATAGAGATAAACACATGGAACCGAAGGATCGTGACTTGGGCATTGCTTATCTCAAGTCAGAATCAAGTTGCTTGTCCCAACTTTATCTCGAGTATTATAGTATTATCAAGCTGCTTCTTTCATATGGGTTCACACCACATCTTTCCAGCTGGCAATAGTGTGTCTTGTTCCCCTTCCTATATTGCGTTCAATTCGCTAACGCCAATTAGCATCTACGACCTTGCTATACGAGATCATCACTATAATCTAACCAAGTATCCCAGGTTGGCCAATGCCTTGAATCTCTCTGTCAAATCCATTCCTCTCCTGATTCTCGAGGCTTATGGACATTCCATCCCAGTTAACTTTACAGCTACGTTCGACGAGCAGCTTTGGGCGACGGGCCCGTCATTATTACGTACTGGTGAGGTTATAGAGGTTGAATATAAGGTCTATAGTCCTCGCAATACCAGCGTTTCTCACCTTGCGCATCTGATCACCCTGGAAGACTCTGCCGATAGAATTAAAGAGATCCTTGAACTGGACCCCCTTGATCTTACTGACGCACAGTACATGTTTGATCGATGGCTCTTGGGCCTTTTTGCTCCATTTCGACCTGACATTGCCTCCCTCGTCGAGAAGTACTTAAAGTCTTACCAAACTATCACAGGCCACGATCATTTCGACGTCACTCATATTCGCGAGGAATTTAAGCAGCCGCCATACCAATCAAATATGTGCCAACGACGAGATTTCCTGAGATTTGCCTGTTTCTATGGCAATGCCGCCATTATTCAGCAACTGGATATAGCTGCTCTCACAGCATCAGACGTCGAAGGCATGCACTATTATGCGGCCCAGAGTTCAAATCAAGAAGTACTCGATCTCTTGATGACCTGTAAGCCCACGAGAGTACATATGCTGCCGTATACTCGACTTGTACGTGAGAAGCTTACTAGCGATCCGGCATTCCAGGATAAATTCTTTAGATTTTTTGAAGCTTGTTTTCAAGAGCCATTACCAGCTCTTGTGCGTGATGAGGTTATCGAAACGCTCCTGTTGCCCAAAACATACCCGTTACCGGAGTATATACAAAACCTCATTCTAGGTCAGATTCAACGATACAAAACACAACAGCTGGCGACAGGGTGGGAGGTACATTCACTCATAGACAGCGGTATGACAGGGTTTTGGGGATGCGGACTACCCGCCGAACACCTTCTCCAGGACCTCCATTTTTATGACATACTTCGTCTAATTGTGCAGTCTCCGGGTTTCGAGTCGTCTCTCGACATGTCAGGTTTACGGCCTTCACGTCCTTTGGCTCATCTTCTGAATGAAATAGTGATCTATCCGCATCCTTCTGTGGAGGGGTACTCTGCATTAATGCTCGCCCTTCATTCTGGGATGAAACCCGCCGTTCAAATTCTAGTGGACGCTGGTGCCTCTATATTGAAACCTATGTACTGCGGAAAGTCCGCACTTTCTGTTGCCTGCGAGAATGTTCGAGCTCAACACCCTCGGCAATGGACTGTGACCCGCAATCCGAAAAGTGCCGCCATTATAATTCGCCACCAGGCGAAAATGGCAGACAGGAGCATATTAGAGAGTACGGATAAGGAGATGCTGGAGGTACTACTCAAAGCCCTACGCGATAGAGGCCACGTAGAAAAAGAGGTGTCTGACGATTTACTGCCAGCTAGCAGATGGGGTATGAATTCTTTCCATGCAGAGCATACCCGGTACTAACATTTGTTGTAGAAGTTTTCTGGGGGAAAGCTGGTCACTTCACCAAGTGGCTTTTTACACCCTCTTGCACCTCCGACCCCGACATCCTTTGCGAGAATACCATCTATGCTATCATAGTTGGCACACTAGGGATTCTGTCAGTCCTCAAAGTGCTTAAGGCCGAGCTTGGCAGCTGTTTCTCCCACGTTATCAAATTGTTGTCTCGACCTGTTGTCGTAATAGCTCTGATGGCATGTATTGTAGGACTCTTACGGTAGAGGTCTTGGTCCTTCGCTACAATTAGTATTGCCGCCTTTAATTTCCTAATCGGATTAGCTGTGTACTGTGTATCATCATCCACGCTTTCGACTTTGCTTTAAATTTATAGCTCCCTCACGATTCACTACGGCCCGTATTTGGGTTCAGATAGGCAAGAGAACGGATCATATCGGCTCGAAGATTAGGTGCAGTCTCGTTATGGTTCTTGTCTTTGAACATTCAGTTCACTTACCTTTCACTAGAAGCGTATACGTTTGGTGGTACTCTACTCGAGTAGTCGGACTAGGTTGAGAATGACGCGAGCGATAGTTTATGCGTTCGCTGTGCATAGTGTCACCTAACCCCTGATCTACTTTCTTTTTCTATTAGAGCTGAATATATAACGATGACTAGTCATTTTTCAAGTTATGCCACCATCTACAGCACTATATTCCCTAGCATATTTATTATTTTATATCCGTGCTTAAATATCTATCTTCTACCCAGTGGTTATAAGAGTAGATAGACCGTTATCACCGTCAAAGCTAAGGTCAGGCAGGGGTCTGGCGTCAAGCGACTTAACGGCACGGCTGAAGCGTGAAAATGCTGCAGCGCGTAATCCGATGCAGGCCATGTGTATGTAATGCACACCTACTTACTTATAAGCGCCCAATGAGTATGCTTGCTTATTCTCCCACACCGGCGTCACCGCCTTCTTAAGCCCCCCCACGCATGCTTCGCCTCCTCCTCACTTTACCTGCGGCATAGCTGTTGGTTACAAGAGCCAATTCCAGTCCACCACATCGCTCAGTCACAGGTCACAGGACACTGCTGGGGCTGGTGCCACAGGCCTGCAGCTCTGCATATCATTATGCAGCTTTAGGATGGAACACTGTAGATTGATCGGTCGATTGATAGAAGAGATAAAAAACAAGAAAGGACCTTTTTTGCGATAATTCAACACGATAACGGGTAAAATGTCTCACGTGTTACTAAGACATTAACACCCTTTTCTTTTTTGTTTTTATTTATGCATTCATTCATTTATTCATTTTGTTCCCCTCTCCTTAGAACCCACTTCTCATTTACCTCATTCGTGCGCAACTTTTTCTTATTTCTCATTGTCTCATTTCGGGCCGAAAGAGTAAAACCCAAGGAGAGAGGCAAAAGAGAGGAGAAACCGCTTCGATGCACACCAACCCTCGTCTATGGCGCTTGAAACCGTCGGCCATGTAGTCGCTGCCCTCGCGGACTCGTACGCCACGGCGCTGGAATGCTACGCCGGTTGGCGACGGAGACAGCGGGCGCACAACCATTACCGGACGAAGCGCGAGACGGCGAGCAATGACGATAATAAGAATGAAGCTGACGAGGGCGCTAAGAGCGCGGGGCCGGCATATGCGGCGGCCAGCGCATCGTTGATTCTCTCGAAATTGCAAATCGAGGAGGCGTTTTGCAGTGGTGTCGATGTCCTCGGGGATGAATTTATATCCGGAGATGGTAAGACAAGGGTTTCCTTTTTCTCAAGACCGTTATGATACACCGGCTATAATACACTACATTACGTATATGCCATGTTCTTATCTGTCTGTCTGTTTGTCTGTCTGCTTGGGCTGATACGAGAGTACTATTTCCCTAACCCAGCGACTTGTCGCGACGTTCTGCTAGAGAATCTCGCGCGTCTGCGCGATTGCGTCGCGGCCCTGGAACAAGCTGTCAAGCCCGCGGATTCCCGGCCCTTGCCGCTCGCGGAAATCACCCGCGTTTCCGAGGCCGTGCGCATCGCCTGTCTGGATGCCCTGCACAAGCAGTACCAGCGCATTGTCGTGGGGCGGCTGGCGCCGCGGGAACAACAAATGTCGCCGCCGGCCTCGACGCCGAAACTTGCGGGGAGGATGAGAGATGAGGGCGTTGTAGAGGGAGGAGGTGATGAGGCCGAGGTCGATAATACGGTGGCGCAGATAAGCGACCATAATCGAGCAAGTCTAGAGAAACTTAAGCATAACAGCAGCAACAACCACAGCAACAATAACAACGGTAGTAATAGTAATAACAGTAGTAGTAATTGCGACCCCCCATCGCCACCTCCAACGCCAACACAGCGGCTCTCGCTCTCGTCGAAATCGATAACGTTAATAAAACCAGACACAAATGCCGCTTTCGATACCGAGTCCACGTATTCCTGGTCCACGGCAGCGGGCTCCTCCGAGAACGCGCAGCCCAAGAACAGCGTTTTCAGCGTCTTCTGCCCCGAGGCGATGAAGTACCAGGTCGATCTGGACAAGACCTTGCCCGTCAACGGGGCGAGGTGTAGGTGTGGTTATGTCTGGGACGCGGGCTGTCGTGGCGCGGACAGGACCGCCATGGTTATCAAGGACGGGTTCCAGATCACGCCGCGGTTCCTGGGGAAGTCACATTGCGATAAGGGGTTGGGGTGTGTTTTGTGCACGGTAAGTAAGTCCCTTTTGCCCCAAGGTCCTCGTGATGGGTAAGGGGCGAGTTCGTGGAATTCCGCGGATTGCTCGCGCTGCTTGAACGGGGTGGGGGGAGGAAGCAAGGAAGGATTATTGTTGAATAATAGTATCACGGGCTAACCGATTGCTCAGTCTAGTGGTAAGACCGAGACCTTTGGTAGCGTGGAGGGGTTGAAGACACATATCAACTCGTCTCATACGAAATGGCAGTTGTTGCACGATCGAGACTTGGCTGGTCGTTGAAAGACTAATATACTACTCAGTGTGTAAGCTGAGATAATTATACTTCCATACCTACACTCGTACTATGTAAGCGGACGATGGTCCCAGTGTCAATCAACTCATAATATAGAAATTTTACCCGCGCATCGTCTTGGAGCCCTGTTCGAGTTGGTTCAATTACTCTGTTATATATAGCCCGGACCCATCACGGCTAGCTTTATGAACGTGTCCTGGTCCTCATGGCACCACGACGCACCGCTGCGCCGTTCGCGAACTCGCGGCGTGGCACGTAAGCCAGCTTAGCGAGGAGGTTCGGTAGGATCACCGAGGTGGCCCGATTAAGGGTCCCGGGGGTTCAATTTTAGCACCATGAAATTATGGTGCAGGGCTTACACGGAAGGGGGTGGTGTAGTCTATGGTTTATGTAGGTAGGGGCAACGGTTTTTGTAGTCTAGCCCATTCACCGGAGGGTGCGCGAGTATGGCGTCTCCGCTCTTCGGTGGGTATAATCAATGTCGACGGCCCACTGCAATTCTCGAGAATTAGCTAACTGCCTGCCAAGGAAAAGATCACCCAATTGAGGGTAGTAGTGCGGGAACTTGGCCCGATTACACCATTTGGACCGTGAATCGCAGAATTCGCAATGCGAAGCCCGTGAGTGGTAGGAAGCTGGGAGATACCTAATGACGTACCTTTATCTTGTGATCTTCTAGGTCGGGAAATGCCTCGTGCAGCAGTTGCGCCACGTACACGAAGCGGCGCTCGATCAGCTTCATGTTCCGCGTCCATTCCCAGCTGCCCTGCTGCTTGCCCCGGATGACCGTATCGTACGGGGCAAATCCGAATCCATCGCGCTCTACTGTGGCATGAACTGAGGGATCGAGGTCGTTCAGACGAACAACGAGGATGACCTCGGCGAGGTTCGCAGATGGTTTCGGGAAGTCGACGCTCGGTCCAAGGAAGTGACGCCACCCTTCATATCTGCAGCTGTCGTGGATAAGGATAGCTACCCGTCGAAGCTTGCCTGCAACTGGCCCGTTACACACTCTCCTTAGTGTCTCACAGTTCACATCTGTGCCGTCGGTGAGATAGAGCAAGTCATTTTCCCAGTTGATATGGACACCAGGCATGACCGTGTCGCGGGGTCTCCTACTCGGATATCTGACGAATTCAGCGAGGTCTGGCTTTGATTGCAGGATTTCCTTTGGTATGCTGAGAGGTTGTTCTGGACCGTGACGAACGATGAGGCCTCGAGATTTGTCGTTGAATAAGTCTTTCACGAATTTACTTGGTAGGTCCATGAAGTTCAGGTGAACAAAATCGAACTTCTTCCGAAACACTTCCAGTGCTTCACAGTTTATTGTGGCGGCGGCAAACCGAAGACTAGCAGGTACATTGCGATTGGTCTGTGCGGTGAGGTCGGCGTAGGCTGCCGGAGTGTTATTGGGAGCATTTCTGGATTTTGATGAGCTCGGGAACAGCACATGAATCCGCGAGACGTCGAAGTAGTGTTCCCAAATCTGTAGACGGAGCTCTGTTGGAAGGTCTGGGAAACGGTGGAAGATCCCCACAGCCTGTTCCGGTTCTACTATGGGCATGTCCTCGAAGTTGAGGAAGAAACGGCCCATAAGCCACCGCATAGCCATTGCGTGTGTAGTGATATATAACCTGATGGTATTTCAAAATGGCAATGCAAGGTTAAGTTGCTTGTCTCCTCTAGATTCGTTGTTAGATGTTGCAATAAAAGAAGGCTTATCTCGAATGACAACTCGAGATGTCATGTTCACTCTCACTTACTGTTATCAAGCACACTAGTGTAAGAGGCAGACCCAGGTGATGGGAGATATGGTCACGACAGATTGCGCAACGTGATAGCGGGATGATGACATTACACCACATGGCGAGGGGAGAGATATAGGAGTGCATCTTATATGTGTGTGTGTGTGTATCAGCTTGATCATTTGTCAAATAGTCAACCGATAGAAGACCAAATTAAGTTAAGACGGGACGCAGGCTCACCAACTTGCCTATACCAGAATAGAAACCATCGTATACCCAGGAAATACTCTAGATTGTGTTCTGCACAGACTAGACATGGTCGAACCCGTTGCCGAATATCCATTCTCTCGAAGGAAACCGGTAACTAGACCAGCTGATAAGCGGCGTCTGTCAGCCGAGAGCAGCTGCTGCTTTCAGGGATAAAAGAGATCGCGCTAACTCTTCACTAATCTTGCACTAACAAAGACTAGTGCAAGTAACTATACATCAGGAACAAGTAATCCGTGGATTACACTATGGCCAACAACCCAAGCCAAGCCCCATACGATCCTTTAGCTTAACGGCGTGGTAACTAACAAAAGTTCCAGACTCAAGCCACCTGGAGATGGCATCATTAGCTGTGGAAATGGCGAGACTCAGAACCCAGGCTATCCCAAATACCTGAGCTTTGAAAACCAATATACTGGATATAAGCTGGATCCTATCACATGGTTTCTAGCAAGGCAAGTACCGCAACACGTACCGAATTGTATATTTACCTCTTACGTACGCATCGACCAGTACCCAAGCGTGGATTACGTTACCTAGTAGTCAACGCGACGAATAGTCTAACCCAAATGACGGAGCTTACCGTCTGTGGGGAACATGTCATGCATTTTGCGCCTCCTCCCCACAGGCGCTCGCGAATTCGGGTCGACACTAATCCCTTCACGGTATGCCATATCTCACTATCCCTCCCGCCAGGAATTAGCAGGCCACTAACACCTTGCCTAAGATCCTGGGAATTAGGTAGTGTACGAGTGTCTATTTATATAATTAGTGAAAGGCTCTAGAAGCCGCATCGAAGCGAGCCCGTTCTTACCTAGTCCTGTAATTTTGCTTCCGCTCTTTTTTTTTATTTGTTTTACTACAAATCGTAATCACAGATGTCATAGTAGTATACACTAGGTGGCGGCGTACCCAGATGGAATGGTCGCTGCTGGTGCCAGCCGTAGTTTTAATCCCGAGCCTCTTTTCCCTAAAGAGGAAACCATGATACGACTGGTCTACCCACCCAATTTCCAATACATTGGAGGTCGTACAATACTTCCGGGGCCGTTATATCGTGCAACCGTTAGGGTAGCATTCGTCGGATACCAACCGCGTATTAGTCTGGGCAGTTACTCACTTTCGGTGACGGCTTTGCCGATGCATCCATAATGGTAACTTCAGGCTCAGTTCTCGCCTGTGATAATCAGCCCTACCCGAGCCAGAGTATTTAACATTTCTTGTTCTCCTGAGCCTAGATATGGGAGTTTCTACACCGCCATCCTGCTTCTTTCCCCCTTTTAGTGGCTTGGGAATCTCTCTGATCGAAGCCCTCACATGCCTTCCTGCTATAGGCAGCTCAAAACTTGATCTTCCGAGGAGTGGCGCTTACGATCAGATCTATACTACACTATCCATGTGCAGGTGCCACTGATCTACAGATCAGCAAAAAAAACACATGGCCGTTGGAGTTGGTAAGCCTGACCCTCAATCGCCTAAAGCAACTGAATAAGACATTCTGATACAGTAGTTCCCGATGTGTGATTCCAAGATCTAGGAATAATGATAGCGTAATTGCATTCCCGCTTCTTTAGCTGCCTGGGACTCTGGGTTCTTAAGAAAAGATTCTTCCCTTCCCTACTTCTGCCCCTTTCTACCTTGATTACTCACTAAACTGAGAAAGAAGACGCTGAGGATCCAAAGACGAAGCACGTGGCGACCTCATCGCGAACGGAGACATTCAAGATTTTAACTTTGTCATGATTGGAGGCATGCCAGAGGAAGTCATGTACACTAGGTTTCACCATCATGCAAGTAGCCGATGTACCAATGAGCTTTATGATCGTAAGCCTAAGCGAGGAATATCATGGACACAAACTATTAGAGGATGAGACATAGCAATGAATTCATATACATCCTGATAATAGTGTGTTACTATTGCACTCACCTTGGGAAGCACCTCGACAAGACATAGATCGAGAGCTTGGACAATATCTTACTAGGATGACGACCAATTCTCTTCCAAGGTGCCAATAGACCCTAAGCTTGCTTACAAACGCAAACGATCGGCCCACAGAAGTTAGCGAGGTTGACAATACATCTCAGCTTAAAGTGAGGGTTGAACAGCTAAGCATTTGAAGGCTAAGGAGTGCAGCTAGTGACCCCTGTATTCTGTCAAGCTTCTACACAACAGTCCATAACATTCAGGAGTTATTGTCTGCCCTAAGAAGCGTCTATTAGATGCAAGAAAGGATCTGTTCGCCGATTTCTCGCTTGCTTGTTTGTACCCGGATGGTTGGGTTGACTGGCTAACTAAGAACCTGCGGCTAGTACCGCGCTTGGCGGCCTAGTTGCTGCGCTGAAGTGGAATACAAGATTTAAAGTGAGATAGATCTAACCTAGTGATTCTTTCCAACCACACCATTTGTTATCACCAGTAAGAGATTAAATGCAGGCCCGGTAGCGTAATGTCAGCTGAATTTCTAAATACCTTAAATGGGAGGAGGTAAGGAAGTTAAGCGCATATTTTTATATTCACTATGCGTTAAGACTTCGCTTTTATTCGCAGGTGAATTTACTTTTACTTAGGCTACGTAATAATTATATTATTATATAAACAATATTATAAATAAATATCAAGATAAGATCTTCTATGTATGTGCTCTTGGTCTAACTAGTTATTATAGGCAAAAAGAAATCTTAAAAATAGGGCTCAACCGGGATTCGAACCCGGGGCCTCTCGCATTCTAGGTATAGCCCAAAGCGAGAATCATACCACTAGACCATTGAGCCTGGGATGTTTGCTCTAGTGCCATGTGACCAGGCTGTGTCATCACAGCTCTATATACCTATTTAATCAAAGTTATCAATTCATATATAGTAATAATGTCTGACTGGTTATTATAAAGTAGGAGATAACGTTAATCTCGGGTAGGTATAAAAGGAGATAAGTTCTAGATATGCTTAGGCAACTAGTCGCGTGTTATTTTAAAGAATAACATTTAGGTTATGACATAACCATTTATTTCACCTAGAATTCTTTGCTGTTAAGCATCGTAGCACAATGAACGACTAGAGAATAAACTTAATCAGTTATATTATTCTAGACCACGAGCAAGATATCTTGATAGTTGAGTGATTGAAAGGTTAGGTACATCTTTTCATCATTTTTAAAGTCACTGGCTCCTGATTGGTGTTGTAACTACGACACTATCGCGTCACCTTAGGCGGCTTTTCTATTCTAACGGGACTTGGAAGAATAATCTTAAGGAAGTATCTTGTACTCCGAATTACTTACGGACCTGCTAGAGCTTAATTCCGCACTTTCACTTATCTCATTGATCTTGTATATGAATACATGTTATTTTAAAGTGAGGCCGTTATGAGTCCGTCTTTTAAAGCGGTATTATACGCTCTTAGTAGCCTAGGTAGTAACCAGTCCCGTATGTCTCGGGAATATCACTGTCTATTCCATTAAAGGAGCCTCTCTGCGTTCTAGAAGCGAGTCTCAGGAGATTATTCAACTTTAAGCAAGGGATTTTGGTTTCTGAATGCTGCTGTTAAACCCTGTCAGCCGAGAGCATCTCCGTGTCTAAGGGTTCAGTAACGTTACATGCGGCTTCGTTCAAAAAGGCAACGAGCGTCGACGCAAGAGCTCTTTTACTTTGGAACCAACATACTACACGAAATACAAGCCATAATAACTAGATATTAAGATACAAATAGAGTGATTTATGATGTTTTGATCGCAGGTGTTATATGGAAAGGGGAAAAAGATATTCTGACTGTGGTCATGCTGTTGGGGTGCTGCGCTAGCTGTGCACTAGCTACTATACAACCCATACTGCACCTAACTGAAGGTTTCTAGACTAGATTTTACAGGTAAGTACACTGCCTAGGCTTAGTAAACCCCCTATAATTGCTGCTACAGTAATTATACGAACCAACCAATACGCCAACTCCTCTAGGAGAGCCTCTATGTCTAGATCACTTTTTACTTTTACCATTATCTTTGATTCTGCGTCGGGATGATATTCATGAGCAAAGCGACGAAATTTGGCAAGTGTACTGGCGTGGACGGTTGGCCCACTTCTCCTTATTGCTGCAACGAAGTGCGACAGCATAAGAACCCGCTTCACAGCTTGCGGACCGCCTGTGGACAGCATCTGAATCTGGTCCTCGCAGATCGATGCCGCATTGACACAGAGAGCATGAATATCCGAACCGGTGTACCCGTCGGTCACTCTCGCGAGCTTCTTGAGGTTTAGCGCGGGACTCAGATATTCGTCTCTTAAGAAGATTCGGAAGATGCGCTCTCTGCCTTCTTCGGACGGCATGCCGATATATAATCTTCCTGGAATCCTCCGCAGTACGGCGGCGTCCAAGTCCTGTGGGTTATTGGTAGCCAGCAGTAGGAATGGAGGGTTCTTAATTCTCTGAAGTCCGTCTGATTCTTGCAAGAATTGGCTGATCATGGATCTAGTCCATGGCTTGTCATCTGCAGTACGTCTGCGCAAGAAGGCATCCGCCTCGTCGATGAAGATGATACTTGGCGCGACCTTGCGGCCGACCGAGAACAACGCCTTGACAAACTTCTCAGATTCACCAACGTATTTCTGCAGCACCTCTGCGGCCGATACATGTATCATGACAGATCTCGACTCCTTCGCAAGGACTCGCGCGAGATGGGTCTTTCCGGTTCCCGGAGGGCCGTAGAGAACAGCGCCTTTCGCGGTCCCGTTTCGGAGTATCCCACTGCTTCCAGGACCGTTCGAATGGCAGAGGTTGACCATTTGTACTATGCTTTTCCTCGAGTCAGCATCGATGTCGATATCATTCCAGGAGTCTCCTAAGCTGGCTAGGCAATGAGTACGTCGTTAGCTCTCCCATCTTCACACATGGATGAGGTAATGCATACTCACCAACATCAACTATGAGGTCGGCTACTCGCCTTTCCCACTCGTCCCAGTTATTCGCTTTCTTCATCGACATATGTTTTTGCTCTAAGGTCTGTTGCATGTCTTGCTCCTCTTCATTCACCTCGTCGGAGTCTTCCAAGTCCTGAAATCGTAGCACATCGTCTATCTGCCTTGCTTCTCTAGTAGCGTTGCGGATCGCCCTATGACTTGACCAGTCCTCGACCTCAGCTAGACATTGTGCGAGGTAGAAGCTCGGCTCTCCCGTCATGGAATCTCCGAGTTCGCTGGACAGGACAGCTCCTAACCTAGAATATGGCAGCAACATTGCGCATTCTCCTTGTTCCTCTTCAGATTCCCTCTGAACTGTTCTGAGTCGTCTCGTCACCTTTTGCAATCGGTCCACGTAGGAGCGACGCTGCTGACTACGCGAGTCTGCGTCCATGAGGCCCTTGAGAGACCCCGATTCGTTCGGGACAACGTAGATGACGTCGGATATATCACCAAGCTCCGTCAGCTCGACAGCCTCTTCTGGACTAATGGGACTTGACTCATTAGGTCCACTAGGCTCTGGAAAACTTGTGAGGTTCTCGTGATGACTCAGAATTATCGTGACAATCGAATCATGGATCTGGCGTCGGATAGATCTTGCTATGTAACGCAGGACGTTACGCCCCAGCAACCCATCGGCGAAGGAAAGAGCTTCTGGTATGTGAACGATAATACGACGCGGCGAAGACGCGAGTCTCGCGCGTGGCTTATACGAGGCAGCAGTGACTATCGTCTTGAATGGGATTAGTATCGAGTGAAGCGGATCGATACCGAATTCGAACTCGTCGTAGAAATCAGCGTCATACTGCCCTAGCAAGACATCTGGCCAAATCCCATCATTCTGCGCCCAGTCCTGCTTCTTCTCCCGCCGAGCGTAGTGTTCAGCCAGATTCGCCATGTCGGCCTTATCCAACGTGACGAGGTCCGCTTCGAGATCCCTTGCTAGCGAGTCCACGAGGGCAGCGAGAAAACCGCGACACCCCTCGGCATTGTCCTGCCTTGCCGGAGCCCTAAAGAACAGGGCTTTATGCGAGGCCGAGGTGGCGGCTACTTCGTCTCGCGCAAATGCGTAGAAATCCACGTCGATCTCATATTGATCGTGGCTGTCTTGAAAAGTAGGCTTTGTCTCCTCACGGCGCGGAGCCTTCGCTTTCTCGACGCGAAGACTGGGGTCGCTCACTGCGAGTTCCTCGGATGTCTTCACGCAGTTCTTGAGAAACCAAGGCGGGAGATCCGTCATGACGACCCCTGCAGTTTGGAGCCGGGCTTCCACAGAGCTGCTATCTGGCGCATCATCCCCGTGTAAGAGGAGGGTATCCCGATTGTCCATGTTGGATGATAATAGAGAATTCTCATAGATCTAGAAGTGGAAGAGTGATTAGGACCATTGGATTGAGGAAACCATCGTTTCCGTAATTAGGGGGGTCATAATAGAGAAAGCATCAGGCTGCGATCCAAATTCGCGTTTATAGGGAGGGTGAGAGCAAGAGAGAGCTTTAGAGCCTGTAAACCTTGTAAGCCTAGGAAACGACGTGTTACCAAGACGGGCGGTACAGCAAGGTGAAGCCGATGGTGCGAAAGCAAGTGCGCCTCCCAATTGCCTAAGGCAGACTGGAGTGCATGGATCTGCGAGGAACCCATTCTGTAAATACTACCTGTACCAGAGAGGATCATGGCTAGTGTATGTCAGCAGGTAGTAACGAGGCATCCAACCTTTTATTGACTAGTGTAGGGGCTGAGTCGCCTCACTTTCTCGTGACTGGCCGTCGCGATGCATGATGAAGTTTCGGGGCGCGTGGTGTTGTGTCTTTTGGCGCTTAGGATCCATATTAGGGATGATTAGAGGCACACCCTAGGCGGTTTAACTATCGACGCCCTTTCTACACATTGTAAGTTCGTCGATGCAGTGAAGGCTGGGGAGGAAGGTGTGAGGAAAGGCAGAAAGATAGCGTATCTCCATTTACTTTCTGCGTACTCTATCGTCGAGTAAAGGCGGTTTTGGTCATAATGTCTGGGATGATGCGTCTACTAAGTTATGCTATCCAGTTTCTCATCCTTGAATCTCCAACGGGATTCGAAATAGATATCTATAGCCCTGTAAACTACGGCGGCAATCTCTTGGTCCCATCAACTAAGTATATGCCTGTACCGGCTCTAGCACTATTTGAGAATGGAGTTCAAAACTGCCAACATACTCAAGAAAGCCTCATGATAATAAATAACATCGACTGGAAAATTGATTTCAAGTATGAAAAAGTTATTGAGAGCATAACTAACTAGTTGGTATTCCGTACTGCTCTAATGAGATCAGATCTGGTCTTACTAAGAGCATTTCGAGTTCTCGGTCCCGGGGTTCGGCATTTACTCCAATACCCCTCACCGTCATCCCCTGAAGCCTCCCACATCATCGAGTAAGTCATCCTTCCTACTTCTGGGATAGGTCACTTGAGAAATGCTGCGGGATCTCCGAATGCAGGCCTCCTTTCCCTTTCCACCAGCACACAATATGCAGAGAGTGCTTCTCTGATTCACATCTGGCTCCCTCTTTCATGCATGCTAAACACATGTTAAAGCTGTCGTGAAGACATTCACAACAGTCTACCAACAGGTCAGTCTAGCGGCTCTCTGTGAAAGTCACCTTTACCAAATCCAAGACAGCGAGTAAATAGTGAATGAAATCAGGTTTTCATTACTTACGCAAGAAGACTATATCACAATAACTTTCGCAACATGAGCAAGGGATAAAGTCCCACCCTCGCAAGTTTGTTTTCGCGTGAGATTTACAGGAGATGTCTTTGATCTTCTTCTTCTGCATATATTGGCGGTGTTCCGGCTGATCACAAGATTTGCCATCTTGATAACAGTCGGAACATAATATAAAGGATCCCTGGGACGTGTCTCGATAGCATCCTTGACATTCTAGCGTACACCTAGTGGTCAGTATGATAAAGACTCAAACATTCAAAATTAAGGCGGGGGAATGAGTCCTCACGGTATACGTCTCCGACCCCGCAATTTCCCCTGCATTCGTTGCAGATGACCTGGAAAGCCGACGAGGGGGCCGCTATCCTCAGTCGGTAGTCTCCCTCGCGGATCTGACTAAACATCCCCAAGAGCCGCCGTTCATATTCGAGGTGGTCCGCCTTCCTCTGTAATATTAAGGAGCGGTCATTCAGGGCTGCAAGGGTCATTAAGTCTTGCCCCTGAAGGCACCGGCTGGCAATCCTCTCGCGAAGACGCCCAAGCGTGTCCCTTGCGAATACGCCCTGCTCAGGAATCCTCATGACTCCCGCTCCATGGCTCCGCATATCCTTCCAGAACTTGGGCGAGGATAATAACTCCGCCTCTCTCTTCTCAGCCAGCCCGGGCGTCTGTGTCTCGACTGTGGTCCATCCGGTGGTGCCTAACACCACCTGCGGCCAAGTCTCAGGGCTTAGGAGACTTTTGAAAGTATCGAGACTTCGACGGATAGAGCCATAGAGTCGAGGCTCCCCGATAGGGTGAAGATAGAGGATGGTGGTGTTCGCGGGGCTTTTACCGGAGCCGTAGTAGTTCTCTAACCAAAGTAGAACTTTACGTGTGACTACCTCTGTCTCGAGCTCGTTGTCAAAGCCTGGGGTCTCAAGAAGGCGGTAACTATTGCCAAGGTACGTTATGAGATGACTCTGTAAGCCGTTGCTACTCTCGGGTGCCTGCTTCGTCCTGTGCTGCGTCCCAATGGCAGAATAAATGAAAGAAGATTTGCCGGAGCCGTGGGGTCCCATGACAACTACCAATACTTCATCGGAAAATTCATCATGAATTTCATTAGAAGCTTCGTCGGGGCTTTGGTGATGATCTGCGAGTTCAATAACTGGAGGCGTTGATGGGTCATCGTGACCCGAATCAGGCTCTTGTAGAAGGATAATGTCTTGAGATGATCTTTGGACTGGCACAGACGAGTTCGAGCACTCTGCCGAAGTAAAACCCCCAGTCTCTTCATCGTAGATGACTTGAAAGTCGAATGTAGGTTGCGCAAATGATGACTCGGCCTCACGAAGACCCGAAGAATCCTCTATTTGGCTCTTCTGGCTGTGTAACGACAAGGGATTGGTCGGGAAATTTACCCTTGATGTCGAAGAGAGAGCTCTTGTAACTACGTGTGTCTGATCGGTCGCGTTTAGCTGTGGCGAATATACTGAAGGAATGGGATACTCGTCGTCTTGCGTAGAGAATGGCGGCGCATTGGTCGATGTGTGAACACGAGATTCATATTGATTGCCAACATCAGGGTGGAGTGGTACTTCGGAAATGCTCATAATTACGGATTCCGACTTCTTGGACGGCATCTTCACTGGCTCCGAGCCTTGGAGGAAGTCCGCTACTTCATCATCTAGCTCCTGACCATCCAGAGACAGAGAAGGATTCATCGAATGGGGCATGATAGACCAATAGATGCTGTATAAAGCCTGAGTATAATCACTGAAATCTTCTGGCAGCCCAGAAACCGGTCTAATATCTGTAAGTTTCGCCGTTAGAGATCATTGCCGTGTCTACTCTTTCTCACAACCGCGAGCACCTCGACATAGAGCTCTCGTCACGTATACTAATGGCCATATTTTAGTCCTCGCGCCATTAGGGTGTCCCTAGTCAGCATAACCCCTGGAGACGAGCATGTTCGCGAAAGTGCAACTTGTCCTAGCCAATGGAATCCTAGCATTACACCCAGGAATCTTAGCTAAGTTAGGCAACGCAGCCTGCTTGTGTGATCTACCTTTGAATAAAATCAACGAATCATGGCAAGAGAAACACGTGTTCTTATGCAGCGGTTGTTTGAGGTCTAGGCTTTCTTGTTAGCTATTGACATATAGTAGAAACGAGGCGTTGAGGCTGGGTTGGGGTAGGCAGACTTCTGCCGTTAGATAGATGATCTACCAGATACGACAGCCAACGCGCCTATTGATGCTTTGAACGCGCCCAAGCTCGTGAATACATATTGTCATGATTCCAAGGCCAAAAGAACACTACAGCAAGTGTGCTCTGTCATGCTTGGAAACATTATTCATTCGATCTTCGTCACACTTCGCCTTGGGATAAACCATCCTCAGGACATGTCAACCCATCAGGCTCTTCAACCCCATTCAAACTTCCTTAATGATTCCGAGGATGGAAGAATTGAGGATGTGTTCCTTGCTGTCTTGGGGGTGACTGGGGCAGGCAAAAGTACATTCGTCTCCCAGTGCTCAGGTCAGGAAGCCGAGATTGGGGAGACCCTTGAATCATGCAAGTCATTACGTCTTGATGAAACTTCAGCGGCTAACAAATTACTTGCAGGTACGAAGGAAGTTGAGAGCTTCACTTTTATGTACTCGAATGATATCCGAGTACATCTTGTCGACAGCCCGGGATTTGACGACACCAACAAGTCAGATTCAGACATTCTGAAGGATATTGCTAACTGGATGGCTTCCAGCTACAAGGAGAAAAACCAGCTCCTCAGCGGTATTCTTCTGTTGCATCGAGTGAGTGATACGAGGATGACTGGAGGCTCGCTACGCAACCTGCAGATGTTTCAGAAGCTGTGCGGGCGAGATTGCTTCCAAGTCTTAACTCTGGCCACAACCTTTTGGTCTGATCCTCCCGACAAGAAACAATTAGCGGCGGAAAAGGAACTCCGAAGCAATTACTGGTCCGACATGCTCAATAACGGCGCAACATACGTTCGTCATGAAGGAGGGCCTGACTCCGCCCGTCGGGTGCTGGATCACATGATCAATAGGAGAAAGAAGTTCAAGACCGATATCCAAGTGGAAATGGTAGAGAAGGGCCTGCGGCTCGACCAGACCGGAGCCGGACAGCAACTCAGTCAGGATCTAATCCAAGCTAAGCTCAAATATGAGAAGGATCTGCATGAACTAAAAGTTCAACATGAGCATGCCCTCCAGCTGAACGACCAGGAGGCGGCTCAGCAACTTTCGCAGATGAAAGACTCGCTAAGCGCGGAGATCGACGAGGCAAAAGCGGCGCGGACAAAACTCGAGACAACGGTGGCTCGGCTTCAAGTAGAGAAGAAAGAGGAGATGGAGAAGACCGAGGAGCGATTGAAGCAGCAATTCATGAAGGTCAACGAGCGACAAAAGCAATACAGAACTCAACTGAGCACTTCGGAGAGGGAGCGGGCGGCAGAGAAGGCCGCACTAGAAAAAGAACTCGCTGCGCTCAAACAGGATCTAGAGAAAGCTGGCCGCAAGAAAGCGTGTAGGCCAACTGAAAGCGGTAAGTGAATCGTATCTGAGTATACCGAGTTGGAAAGTATCTGACAACTGGTCAACAAATAACAGACGACGGATCTTCATTCGAGACTTGGGTACAGAAGGGTATCACGCTGCTTGTCAAGTTTCTGGGTTCCATGAGGTAGCTGTCTGCCTGACGTGCAAAGTATACCTGCAGCCTTGCTCGTGAAGATATCCTGTAGGAAAGATGAACTTGAAGATATTGCGAAGTTGTGACATGTTCTCTTTCATGCTGTCATTTGGATTTGGGTTGTGCGGAGTCTACCGTTACCTTCGTCAGCGCCCTGGCTTGTTGGTTTGTAATTATTGTAAGTTAGTAGCAATGTAGTATAGTGGCCTTACCTACAACCTATTACACTTCCCCGGTGGTGACTTGATCGATGATGCGTATAACTCAACTGTGTCAATCGCCTCTATCTAACAACTATTGTTTAGAGTACAAAGAGCACATATTCTAGGCATTCGACGGTAAGCTACCTAACCTAGTGGAGTTACTACCCTGGTATCAAAACGGAGACCTAGCCACTACATGGAGAAGGCCTATAGGACCGCTGCAATACTATAAGTCAGCAGACAATCTTCGTACAGACCATGTATAAATGCGTTCAATATTGCTTATATTGTAGACACTCATATCCTGGGAAGCTTTACGGCTTTCATAAATCACGCATAAAATTGCGATACTTTCGCGTAGCTAATCCAAAAAGCTAACTAATATAGATCAAATTACCTACACTCTAACCTAACTCTCGTACAAGAAATATAAAGATAGCTTTTTTATGAGCCTGGCGCAAGGCAATATATCCTCTATCACCACCCCGCCTTCATAGCGAAGTCAAGAACTAAGACTTGGCCTCCAAAACAGAGCACATGGCGAGTTCAGAACGTCCCAATAGCTCCAGAGAACTCCACGCCGGCAAGCCAGATCTTTTGAATAGTCTTAGAAGCGCTGATGTCGTCAAGCGGGTTTTCCGAAAGCAGTACGAGATCCGCGCGTTTTCCCGGCGCGATCACACCTCTATCACTCAACCCCCAGTGCTCCGCCGCGACAGAGGTGGTGGCACGCAGCGCTTCCGCCGGAGACAGTCCTGCCTTGACTAGTAATCGAAGCTCTTCGTGAAGGCTTATTCCAAAAGGCACGATGGCGATAAGGCCTTGAACCAAGTTCGCGTCCGTACCAGCAATGATAGGTACCCCAGCCTCCTTTAGGCGCTTCACAGTCTCTTCGGCGGCCGTGTAGTTACGGGTTTCTGGTGATGCATCACTGATGGCTCGCATGATGGTGAGTGTTGGGGTAGCGACACGCCCTGCTAAAGCAATGCGTCTCGCTAGACTAGCAGAAATCGGGTTGTCAAGCGGTGAGTGTTGGATATCATCAACTCCCGCATTTATAGCTTGTGTGTATGCTTCGAGGGCGGATGCGTGGCAAGCGACGCGCTTCCCGTGTTCGTGAGATCTCTCTGTCAAGACATTTAGTGTCTGCTGGTCCAAACCTGGGGCCTCGGCAATGAGCTTGACGAAGTCTGGTCCCCATGCTACCGCCTCATCAACCCATTGGGAAGCGACGCTAGCATTGGTGACTAGACGATCCTCGTTGCCATCTACCGCGACAACGATGTTCCCATGCGTGCTTCCTGGTGCGGCGGCTGGTAATGATCCCGCCACAATATCAACCAAGCCAGGGTGGTTTTTCAACGATTCGCAGAGTTGCGGCTCGAAGCAAGCCATAAGTATTGCGGTAGTGACACCGTAACGACTCAAGTCTTGAAGTTGGGTGATGTTGCCTGGGTGCGCATGGGCGTCTATGAAACCTGGCAAAAGAACGCCACCATTTCCGTCGACATGTTCGTCGGCGTGGCTGCAGTCCCCAATGCTGCTAATAGTGTCGTTCTCGATGACCACTGTAGTTGCCGGCAGGAGTCGGTGTCCATCAAATACTCGCACGTTGTTAATGGCTATTTTACCATGAGTAGGTTCACCATCTTGTCGGACGAAGCGAAAGCTGTTGTTGTTCTCTGCGATCATGGTATGGTTCAAGGACATGCTCACTCCCTCATGAGACGGGCACGCAAACCCGAGGGAGACGAGTAGGGAGGACGTGTATAGAAATGACAGAAGAGACATCTGGGAATATGGTTATGTTGTTTATCTATGGTTATTCGAATGACCATAGAATGTCATCTGACTAACGACTACGGGAATCTTATATAGATATTCTTCATGGTGTAGGCCTTGGAGGCCACCGACCTCTTTCACTACTATAAATTCATCCTCTCGGAAAGTCGAGCATCTTAATACCGATAGTGGGTAAGTATCATCCTCATCCCAGCGTGAATTGTGCAGGGAATGATCGTGAGCTTTCGTCTGGGCGTTCAACAGCTATCTAGTTAACCCAGTCTTGAAAATTGCCAATCTGCTCGTACTTGACTCGTTCTGTCATCACTGAATTTCCCGATTGAGTAACTGGTGCGATTCGGGACAAATTGCCAACTTGCGAACTATATGGTAATATTATGACCTGTTCTAGACTAGTCTAGGACCCCAGGATCATTGGGGTGCCGCGGCAGTTTATGATCTAGTAATACTAGTACTTTTTCTATTCTCCAATACGGAGTACCAATTCAACGTTGAACCTATTCTCCATTTCTTTCACTTACTAAGTAGTTTAGGTTATCGCTGCGACTCGCGCGGCTTGCCTCAAGTTAATGTCGACCCGAGCTCCGTATAGCTCAGGGTGTCACGCATGCAGGCGGATGAAAGTGAAGGTATTGAGTAATAGGCAATCCAAACACGTCGTTATCAAAAATACACTAACGGCGGCTTTACGGTATTCAGTGCGATGAGAATAAGCCACAATGTGGACGATGTACCAAGGCCCGTCGTGCATGCCCGGGCTATCGGGACACTAAGCAAGTCATATTTCGTTCCATGAACGCGGAACTTGCTTCAAAAGCCAAAACTTCACGTCCGTCACGAACGCGGACACACCCCGCTATTGCAACATCAGATCACGGGGGAAGAATAGGCTCATCATCATTTACACCGCGACTTCTCACCCAGCCTTCTGAGACATGGGATAACAGAGCCATTTCGCATTTTTTACATAACTACTCATTTGCTCCGACAAAAGAGAGCCCTGGATACTTGGGCTTCCTGCCCGATTTATTAGACAACACTTCAAGCGCATCCCACCTCAAGTCCGCGGTACTTGCAGCTGGCTCCGCAAGTCTTGCGAATATAACTGGCCTCGGTTATCTTGAACGAACCGCTAAGAGGCACTATGGAAAAACGCTACGATCTATTTCAAGAGCTTTGACGGATCCATTAGAAGCCAGCTCGGACGCTGCATTGACAGCTATCGTGGTCCTGCAGATGTACGAGGTAAGCTGTTTTGTGATGATGACCATTGAACCTCTGTATAATTGTCGTTTGTAGGCAATCGCTGGCATCACGTCTGTAACTCGCGACCCCCATGAGAAAGCCCTCATAGAGCTGTCACGACTACGCGGTAGCGCTCGACCGGGCTTCGGGAACAGCAACGCATTACTCCGAATTATCCATGTTAGAGTTCACATCAATGCAATTGGCGGGCTTTCTCCCTCCCCAATCGACGCGGAGTACGACGTTAAAGCAGCATATTTCCCTACCCATCAAGCCGAGCTCTGCCGGCTTATGCGCGAAACGTCGCGATGCTGTGCCGAGGTTCAGGCAATGCTTTTGGTCCCAGGCAAAGCCTTTCTCAAGAGCGAGATTATGGGCTCCCTCGATGATCTATTTTCAGCATATCTATGTCTCGTTAATTGGTGGGCTTCTCCACCATCCAGCTTGTCATACCAATCCTGCATGATGCCCACCCGAGATGACTACGAGTCTCAACTAGAGACTTTCCCAAAGAAATATCATTTATTCAAAGACATACAACATGGGGGAACGTGGATTAGCTTTTGGTGTGCACTCATATATGCATTACAAATACTCGTCTATGCCTCCTCTCATCCGGTATTACAAGACACGTTCAACCAGGGGCACCATTCAAGTTCGCAGCTCAGGAAGCGACTCTACGACACCGTCGACGAGATCTGTGCCTGTGTGCCATATATGATGGCCGATGTGGATCAGTCAGGCCTACCAACGGTCGGAAGAGACGGTAAGGCACTAGGGTCTTTTTTTCTTTTACGGGGACTATACGTGGTAAGTTGCGTCGCTGGGTTGGTGAGTGCCCAACGAGAATATCTGTTGAAAACATTCCTTCGGATTGCACATGGGAAGGGCATCAAGCTGGCTTTGCGACCGAGAAACAGATGGTTAAATCAACAGAGATAGTGTAGTGCAAAATCAATGAATGTGAATGACTACGTTGGCTGGCTAAAGACATTGTTCCTAGGAAAATGGTCATGACAAATTCCATAATCGCCAGGTCTGCCCTGCTAGACCTCACCCTCGTCAATTGGATTATATGG
The DNA here is from genome assembly GCA_022495085.1 of Xylaria sp. FL1042. NCBI lineage: Eukaryota > Fungi > Ascomycota > Sordariomycetes > Xylariales > Xylariaceae > Xylaria > Xylaria sp. FL1042. Next base: position 80,080 of record MU380298.1, read on the forward strand.
CGCTTTTACGATAACACGGGAATGGGGGATTACCCTTCGTAAGCCACAAAGCAACTAAACATGCAAAGGCCTGTCGCCAACGAGGCTCTTGCCTTCTAGCTGCCCCCAGTCCTTAAGTCAATATTGCCCACAGGTTTTCAGGCACAGGGGGAGGCCCTTCCACCCCGAATTCTAATGTGATTCCGTAAGCTTGACCGCAATACATATCCCGGCCGGTACGCCCGAATCTTAGGTCAACAACAGGGGCGTTTGCAGTAATACTATGCAGAGGTTTTGTTGGTTTGACACAACTGAAGGGAATTCTGTGAAACTTCTACGGTCCCAGTGACCCAAGCTTCCTTCAGCTATTTGAAGCTATGCTGTTACCATTTGTAGATGATATTCACTGTACTGTTCGGTAAACGATGCTCGAGGTTGTAATGCGGTATGTATTTCGTGTGTGAAGATCGGGTTTCCCTGCTGGTTATACCATCTTGACGCTTCCGTAAAATGTAGATTTAGGCATTGGGACCACCGAGCCTTAAACTATAATATGGTTCATTGTTCTCTATGACTTACTAGATCTGGCTGTCGGGACGCCATGTTGAGTAGTGTTGGGGTGGTATGTGGAACCTAGAGAACCCATAGGCCCAGATAAGAATTGCACCCATGTCCTTCGGGACACCACCAATTTTGGTACAGTAGCAGACATGCGCACGAGTGTAGGGTGCAGAGCAAGCTCGAACTCTACAAGCACCCTAATCGTCAAATAGATACGACTCCTCCTATCGAGGCTATCGTGATCGAGATACCTTCAAGACATCGTGTAAAACATTGCCTACTAGCACATCGACTATGACGGCCTTGGAAGCGCTCGAGACACTGGCTGACAATTGGTATCAGTGAAAAGGACAATAAAAGCAACTCTCACGACGCGAATGCGAGTCTCTATTTCATACATCCAAGAAAGGACATTGGCGCTCATCGCACGTCTAAAAGGGCTGAAGGCGACGGCTAGCGTGGAAACTGCGAATTGAATGGAATTTTAAATCATAAAGAGACGGCTGGGGAAAGCGAAGAGAAATCGAGCAAACATACCTGAAGGAGAGCTTGGATCCGGAAAAAAAAAAGGTAGAAGGATCAGAGCTTTAGAAAGACTAATAGGAAAAGATGGGAGGAAGCACAAACCTTTATATGGAAATTTTCGCAACCCACCCCAATTAAACAGCACCTGCTAGTCAGCTGGCAGTCACACCAAGCTGCTAGTATGCGCACGCGCTTACCAACTTTGGATTAGAGAGGGGCAGGTACAATGAATAGTGCTCACAGTGGATGCCTACTGTGGAGTCACTAGGTAGCCTCAATATCACTTCGCTACCCAACAGTATATGGAAAGAACAAATTGTTCGAGAGATTCCTCCCCTCCCCCCCCCAACATCATTAATGCATGATACATCTGATCTCTCGTCGCGGCCGCCGACTCCCGCCCTACTTTGAGACATGAACGTAAGGAGTCTAAACCCGGTTTCTAGTCACTCCGAGGCGAGTACATATATTGAACGTAGATGTACTTATGACTAAAGTACCTCCTTGTTCGCCTGTAACTGACATTTGGTAGATGAATATGATGATATGCGATTCAGTTGAACCATTGCTCATCACGATCTTTCTAATCTCATTGATAGACTACTAGGGCTATCAAAACTATAAAAATATAAAAATAGAGTCCAAATCTTAGCGCTCCTAAGTTTCACTGTTACTTAGCTGTTTATGACTCCATATGGTATGCCCTCTGTATGCCGCCGGGCTGTTTTACAACCGGTGAAGTTGATTCTTCTACTCCCGATGAGACATGACCATGCAATATTCTATGATAGCACCCCCAGAGCTTACAACGGCGGGGTAGACTTCTTACAGTGCAGTGCTACAGAACCGGAGACAGTAGGAGACCACAGTCTCTAGAGAGACGACGGTTCAATCTAAGCCTCACATGATTTTAGTTAGAATGGTCTACTCACGTAATATACCCAAAATAGCTCCTAGCAGTCACTTGGAATTATACAGTCACTTCAACTGTGTGAGTTTCGGCGTAATGCATGTTGTCTCTCTCGAAATTTTGCCTCTTGATCCAGGCAAGTTACACCATGCTATTCTTATCTTTGTCTATCGATGTATGATCCGCTTCAAGGTGGACGGCATACATGTACTAATATCTGCGGGATTCTTCTTGTAGGAATTAATAGTATTACCTCATGAGTTCATCGCCCTATATATGCCAAGTGTAAGACTATCCACCAACTGTCCAGCCTAACGGATATCCTTCACTATTGATGTTTTATTCCGCGGCTTCACATTACTACTCATAATGTTAAACCCATCCGTGATGCCATCTCCGTCAAACCCAGACGACCCTGGACGAGGGCCTTTGATTATAGGGATCACTTGAACTTTCACTATCATCGCATTTAATGCAGTTATAGTTCGTTTCTACGTGAACAGAAAGCTCATACGTAGATGGAGGTCGGATGATTGGCTCATGCTCATCGCCGTGGTGTGTCCCTTCACAAGCATGTCTGACTCATGTTCTGGCAAATGCTAAGTGTATTTGGCAGATACTGCAGATCGCAAATCAATGTCTGGTCACCGTATCATATCACTATGGACTTGGAAAGCACGACAATAGCCTAAAAGTCCCAGATCAGCTTGTCGCTGTTTTAAAGTGGAACTGGATCGCAACAGCTCCCGGCATGCTTGTTTCTATTTTGGCTCGGATTTCCGTCGCCATCATGTTGGTCCGCATGTTTGGGATCCACACGTAGTTTAGATGGCCTATCATTTCTATCACGATTGTGCAGACCGTAATATGCACCCTAGTCTTGTTCTTCACATATACTCAAGTTAAACCAGCTGAGGCACTCTGGAACATTTTCCTAACTAAGGTCGATCGTTGGGATCCTAGGGTCGTTCTTTACATGGAATATATTGGAAAATGTAGGTGAGCCCAAGAGACACTGAAATATCGATGCATCAGTTAGAGAACATGGTTAACCCTCTTCACGACAGCTTTATATACTGCCTCTGACTTGGCTTACGTCTTGTTTCCTTCTCTGGTTATTTGGAGGCTCCACATGCCTTTACATCAAAGGATTGGTCTTGTGCTCTTGATGAGCGCATCTTTATTCACCGCTACTATATCTATCATGAAAACTATTGTAGCACAGGGATCTACCGTGGCTAAGGCAGATGTACAGTATGGTGCTAGCCTCGGAGTGCTGTATTCTACCTTGGAGCAGGCAATTGTTATCACCATTGGCTGTGTCCTATCCTTACGGGGTCTTCTAAGGCTTGATCTCTCGGGCTCGAGCCTCTTTGGGTCCTCATTATCTACTCTGATCCGGTGGAACAGGAGCAAGCAGACCTCTCAACCTGCATCGTACGGGGACTCTCCCCACAACTACGTCGACCTAGAAACAGAAACTCACAAGCTTAGCCATCCAGGTTCCAACCAAGAGGTAACGGCGCCTGCTGTAGCTTGCTACGGTGATGACAGCTTACGAAGTTTGCCCACGGCCGGCTATGTCCGAAAGACTCATGAATTCACTCTGTCGTATAGCTAGAAGGCTACGCAACTATCGGCGTCAGTTTCTAATTGACAAAGCCTGCTGGGCCAATTTGGGGATACTAGGGGGCTAAGAAGTGTGACGAAGGACACTGATATGCGACTTAAGACCAAGTCTATTCAACTGATAGCTCTCTAAGGGCTAAAGGTCTATCATTCATTGTCTGTGATTTAAGCAAACGTTACCTGGGGGGTGATGATTATATCGACTTACAAATCCTATACAGCACTAGGTTAATATAAGAGATAGAGAACTAATTAAACAAGTGTTAAAGGTTTACCCTAAAATAAACATGAAATAAATTTAATAGTATTATTTCTGGTAGCGCTAGAGATATCTAACTTAGCCTCCGGATCGACATTAACTCCGCAACAGCGCTTTAGAAACCTAGTTGATTAGAGAAACTCGACCTCGCTTCCGGAAAGAGAGGCATTTCTAGGGAAGGTGTCTAAGAAGCGAGCCGCGAGCCTAGATCACCGACACCTAAAAGCAATCAGGTTAGATTTTATTCTAGAAGAAGTGAACAAGGAGCAGCGCTTGCTGTAAGACAAGATGCGAGCTAAACTATGTATAAGCCGCGAGCAGCTCCACGCTACAATAACATCCAACACCAAAGAGTTACAAGATAAAATATAAGGTGTTATTGATGCTGTAAATACACAGCTCCACAAAGTCTTACAAGATACTGAAAATAAGACGCAGGCTGTGCAGGGCGTAAAAAGCGTGGTAAATGCTTAGGTACAACAGCATAAGGAATTATTGTCATAAGTTGGACAGGCTCGCGCTATACTCGAAGGCATAACTATAACAATTAACATATTAATATAAGCAATATAAAACACGGTTTAATTATAGCAGCATAACAACTTAGCAAAGCAGGTGGATAAGGTCCTTAGGTTATAAGATTAGCTTAATAAATAAACGCAGGCTACCTAATAAGCAGTAAAAGCTTAGTTTAAAATAATGCAAAATAATATTAAAAAAATTAAAAGACCTATAGAAAAGTTATCTTTTAATGCTACTAGCTTTTGCTGTCTAGCTCCGCCGGGCTAGGATCAGCAAGTTTATAACTCTATGTTAACTAGCGCTGCTTGGTTTTATATCTTATACTTTTAAAATAAAAAAAGAGAGGTTAAGCTAAATAAAAAGGCTTTAGATGCGATAACAGACCGATTTCTTAAGCTCGACTCTTCTTATATAATCCAGGTGTTAAATGAAGTTTATATGCAAGTATATAAAAGGCCGTTGATTTAAAGGTAACAATTTCTAGTATAAGGCTTGATAGAATAGATTTTGCCTATCGCTTGCTCGCTTATCGCCTGTTCGCTTTATTTCTGCCTGCCTTTTCTAAAGCCATCAAATCTAAAGCAATGCATACCCTAAGAAGCGTCTCTACATTCTCCATCGTTATAATATTAAAGGGCCCATAGCCCTGCACCCGCAAAAGCCCGTCTGTCAGTCCATTTTGCCCGGGGTCCACTAGCACCGGCTTAGCAGAATCTTGAGCCACGTATTCGAAGTATGAAACCCCAAAGCTAGCAATATAGAAAGTAACCTCGTAACCGCTGCACTGAGCTAGCAACACATGCTGCTCCTTTTTGTCTTTTTGTTCTTCAAAGACAGCAGCAAACTCGACCCTCCGTGAGTAAATCCAACCCATTAGTTCAGCTGCAACCTGGTACTGCAGCTTGGGTCCATTTTTTACAGACCGTTTAACCTCTATAATAAAGCCCATCTCTGCTGGGTTGACCTTAGGAGCAGTAGTCTTTTTGAAAGGCTTAAACGTGGGAGTATCGATTGGCGTATACGTATATCCGTCAACGCAAGCTGTAAAAACCACAGGCGTGCCGACAGAAAATGCGTGGCGGTCGGCAATGCACGTATTTCTCATTTCGTGTCCATCGCGTAAAGGCAACACATTAAAAATGTTGTTCTTTTCCAAGGCTTCTTTGTTGATGCAATCATGGCTGCGGGTAATAGCTGTGTTAAGAAGCAGGTTGAAATAAATAACGTTCATTGTTTCATCTCTTGTGGTCCAGTTTTTTGATGGCTGCAGTTTTGGCTCAGTCGATTCAACGTGCGGGTTAACACTGCCACTTTTACGGGCTAAAGGCGAACACTCCATTGAGAGCCTACCCAGTCCCAGTGTATTGTTATTGTCGCTGGCGGTAGGAGAGTCGAAGTCTTCAAAGCTTAACGAAGGTGGATAAACGTCGGACATAGAAGAAAGCACAGTGCGGAATGTGTCCAAGTAATCGCTAAGCTCCCCTACAGAGAGAGGTTGCGAGATTCCTTCAGAGAAACGAGAATGGAAATAGAAACGCAGGTTAAAAAACCCTGCCATGGGGTAGTGGTTCCGATGATACCATTGTTCTTTGAACTTATTGTTCTTTGGTGCCTTGGGAGGTGACGGAGGCGAAGAAAGCTGTTTTTGCGGCGTTTCAGGAGCTGCTGCTGCTGCTGCTAAAGGCCGACTTGTTGCTAAATCTAGCTCGCGCTTTTCTAGTTGATGACCACCCGTTCTGTCAAAAAGAAAAGTATTGACATATCTTAAACAGTCTTCGGTTAGAATCCCGTTGTTTACCAAAGCTGCTTCAAGTGTATTATCCGGTAAAATAGGAGGGTGAAAGGCACGTAGGAAAAACTGCTCGTCTGGGCCAAAATCTGAGCCAGATATAAGTTTCTCTCCACGATTTATGCGATCACTTTGTAAATCCCATAACGTTAATTTCTATAAAATATTAGCGGTGCATTTTAATAAACGTGTGCTATATAAAGCGACTTTAATATTAAAAATAAAATTTTTTTAATTAACCTGTCGCTTTTTTGATGTGACCTTTGTTTGAAACAAAGAATACCACAATGTTGGAGATTTCGGAATAGATGTTATAGAATCTTTAAGACGTGGCATGGTTGCTTTCTTTGAAAGAATTACATGTTTTGTAAATGTAGATATTCAAGTTATATACCCATTATCTTTCCAAGCGAAAATTCGCACACCGCATGCTTAACCAACCTACCTTAATATAAGCAGGTCAAGACTTAACACATCTCATTCTTACTAGTGCGCAATACGATATCCCTTTCGGCGTTATGGCGTACGGACAGGAGATAGGCGTCCCTTACTACACACACTTCCAGACTTCAACCACTCCGTCTCGACCTCTCCCGACTAATAGTTGTTGCCATTGGGAGGCAGAAGCCGGACCCTGACCGCCCCTCCGAAAAGAAGGGCGGGCGCATACAAGGCCCAACAGAAATTCTTCCCACCAGCTCCCCGCCCGAGGACCGGAGGAGGCACCGCAACCAGTCCACAAACAAAAGAACGCGCAAGGCACGGTAGTCCTAAAGGGAGTGGACACGGAGTCACGATTTATCACGCCCTTGAGGCAAGAATATGGTCTCTGCAGTCACTTAGTGTCTCTAGAATTACGTAGTAGACAGCTCGCCACGTCTCATGTCCTTCAGGAGGCTTGGAACCCTGCAACGCAGCGCTTCCTCATGACGTTAAACACCATGAACCAATCAATCAGTCAAATAAGATATCCCTTGCCGAACTTTAGCTTGATCGTTTTACATCCCTTCCGGGGCTGTTACGGCTTTAGAAGCGAGCAGAATTTTTGAGAACAGTATATATCTAAATCACAGAGACTGTGTAACGTGACATTTTCCCTCCTGGCTGTGGTCCAGCCCGGTACTATGGTATATGGAGAGTACTCATTGGCCCTGATAGAATTGCACACTTCACGCTTCAAAGTTTCATTAATATTAAATTATCTGGTTTATTAGTATAGGTACCCCTTATTGCGGCGTTCGGTCACTTGGTCTCATCAATAGGTCGTCTATTGGTTCGTAGCACTAAGAATTGCGCGTTTTATGTGCAGCCTGTAATAAACCATCAATATTGTCCGCATAGCTCTAGTGCTAATAGGGTGCCAGGGTACGTTCTGACCAATCCTGTTCAATTGGTTTACTGGTTGTCATGTCTGGAACTTATACAGTTCTTCCAAGAAGTTGCCGTATGCTTAGATTGAATTGTGAAGTAGGGACTAGACATAATTACATAGGAAATGTTCAGTCTTTCCTTTACCCGTTTTTCCTTTGCTTTGTCTGCTCCCTGTCTCCACAGAGCTGCGTGTCATATGGCCATCCAGTTCTGGCGTTGGTGGCCTGTCCCTCAGTCTAGCCCTGGACCCCTTATTGACCTTAGTTAGGTCGCATGGTCTCCCAACAGGTCGTCATTCTGTTGGTTCGTAACACAGCGGGATCAATGCGCCAACTGTTAACCAGTTGCAGCGTAATGGCAAGCTGCCATGCTGGCCTATGGCTGGCCACCAATGCGTAACTATAGTGCCTTTTGTTCCTCGGAGTCCTCTGTAAACGATGTGTTGCCTGTTATAACCCCGTCGTTCCCGTCGTTCCCGTCGTTCGTAGTATCATGCGAAATAACTGCAGACGGGTTTGCCGTATTTGATGCAGAGCGGGGTGGTATCTTTTTATACATAGCCCAACAGATTAATGTTTGCAACATTTTATTCTGCTCTGCCTCAATTGGAACTTCGTCAAGTATAAGCCGTATAGAAATAGTAATGCGGTTTGGCGAATCAACACATGCTTCAAGAACACGAACTTGAGTAGGCGTGAACGATAGTAAAAACACCTAGTAAAATTAAAAAGAGTTAATATAAATAATAAATATATGCTATATAATGAACATATATTATACTTACAGGTAAATGCGTAGCTGATGTATTTTGCTCAAGTGCATAGATATTCGTATACTCAAGCAGAACTAAAAGCGTAAGCAGCTCAGAGCGTAAAATCTGCTTAGGCTCAAGGCGCTGCTTAGTATGAGTCTGTATAATGCAACCATCATTTGACATTGATTCTAGAAACAAATCTGCTCTCCAATATGGCTGATCATTGAAATCTCCAAGCTCGCCCTGTAAAAGCAAGCATTGCGATTCAAAATCAGGATAAGGACTAAAATGATTAGAATATTATTTATATATAATAATTTCATATAATAACTTACATAGGGCCAGCGCATTTAATATGATTAATTTTTAAATCATCTTTTGCTATTGTAAGCAAGCGGCAAGCATTGGCTACTTGTAGAGCCCAGGTACAAAGATTATAATCTTTGCCATACCAACCGTTATTATTTTTATAGCTTGACGCCATAAAAGGGAGAAACGGTTTAGCCTGTATATGGGCATCGTAAAGCTCTTGAAAATCTTTCGTTGGAAGGGGGAATAGCTTGTTATAGCCCGTACAATCAATTTCAACTTCTGTTGGAAGTAGAAGTGACTCGTGAGGTAGTAAAGATATCCATTTCGGGAAAGATAAAACAGATTCTGGTTCTGCTGCAATAGCGTATATTATGTGGCGAAGGCTTATAATAACAGCCTGTTTTGCTGCCATCATGAGCATAGTGTGGTTATAAAACATAAAATAACAAACAAGGTAATCAGCTTAACAATAAAAGCTTTATTTATATATACCTACCTTAGGTGTTGTTGTTGCTTTATTGCCTCCGTTGCCCTGGCATTGCTTTGCTATGCGGGGCAAAAAGCCACACAACAAATATTGTTTCTAGTGAGTGGTCATAGCTTTTTATAGATACTGTTGACTGTATAAGCCTGCCAGCCTAGAAACCGGCGCCCCTAATGATCCTCGACAGCGCACCGTTCGTCAATACTTAAATTCAAAAGCATCTTTGATGAATATACACCCACTTAGGCCAGTTGCCATAATGCGGACAGTGTTGGATAATATGTGGCTATAAAGCTAGCCACAACGAGCATATAAGGCATACATGAGGAGATCACCAATTACATAAGCCAGAGAATGCGCTAGTGACTAAGCACTAGGGTAAATATAGCGCACACATGTTTTACTAGAGAATTCTCCCAGATAGAGCTTCACAACAACACGTGGCGTGAGCGAATATACATCCAAAATCCAACAGACAGTGTTTTTAATAGTCATAACCGTTTTATTGCTGTGTAATAACTCTGCCCTGCATTATAACAGCATGCCCTCCTGCCGTATCAGGGATTACACAGTACAGAGCATTAATAGGTGCCAAACGTTGCCAGCTTAGATAGCGCCTATGCTAATAGTAAGCCTAGCGTCGACCCCCCTGCCGAGCTCAGGGATTAGTGTGCCTCCCAGCCGAGGCGGTCTGAGAAAAACCTGAGACCCCCCTCCACCAACACCCTACCACCAAAACAACGTCTTTTGGTGGAGGGTAGTGGGGGGTCTCAGTTTCTTCTCAGACCGCCTCGCCAGCTCTGAACGCGCCTACGATACAATACATAGTGTAGACCTAGCATCGCATTCTCCCTGCCGTGCTCAGGGATTAGTCTGCTGTAGTGTTAAGGATAGTATCGGTACTTTAACATAACGCAAAGGGCGAACAAGCATAAATAACAGGCTTTATTTATTATGTATTTATAATAAGTAAAACTTATATATATTATATATATATAAACTAGTTAAAAAGTAGTAATAATAAAAGATTTTAGCTATAATATAAATAAATAATAAAGCGTTTTAAAGATTATATAATTTAATAATCTTTTAATTAATTATAAAAATAATTACGTTTTTATAATAGTTTTATTATTAGCGTTATTATTAAGATTTTTTAATTTTTTTCGTTTTTATATAAGTTTTTTTATTTTTAAAACTATTATTTTTATTTTTATTTATATTTATTAATTAATTATAAATAACTTTTTTAGCGCTATTAATTATAAAGTTTTTATTTTATTTATTAATTTTAATATTAATATATATATATATTTTAAATAGTTTTATATTTATTTTTTAAAACTATAATATATTTTTTATATAAGTGGACTACTTATTTAAGTAGACCACCTCGAATTTTTATATAAAATTTTTATATAAAAACTTTAATAACTTTATTAATTTTATAGCTATAAGCATGCAATTTAAAAATTTAAGCCATTAATTTAATAAAGGATTTAAATATATTTTTTATAATTTTATTATTATTTTATTTCCTAGTGAAATAAAAACCGCGCTAAAATTTTAACGTAGTTTTTAATATAGCTAAAAATAAAATAATAATAAAATTATAAAAAATATATTTAAATTTTTTATTTAATTATGTTGCGAAAGGAGCGGGCTATTGCGGGTTAAACCAACAGGCCTAACTAAAAAAGAGGGGTTTTTTATATAAGCGGGGAAAAAAAGACTTTTTAACTGGTTATATAATATAGTGATTTAATTAATTTAACAGATTTTGTTAATTTACTTTAAATCGCATAAATTATATAGATTATATAAATTATATAAAAGTAAAGGTTGTATATAACAAAAGAAAAAAATACTATTTTTTAAATATTTATATAATAATATATCTCTTATGTTTAATTACTTGCTTAGTTTTATTCTTTAGCTATTAACTTTATAGTAAAGGCCTACTTTTATTAAATTAATATATTTATTAATTAACTACTATTTATATTGCTTTTTTTACTAAATAGTAGTAAAAGTACTAAAAAACCTTTTTTATAAATATTTATTAATTAATTTTATTATTACTTTTAAATCAAGAATTTTATATACTGCTTATATTTTACTATAAATATATAATAGGTTTATAATACTTTAATAGCTTTTTAATTAATAAAACTTAATATATAAAATATAAATATTAGTATAAAAAGTTAAATAATAGTTAAGCTATAAAATAAGCCTTTAAAAATATACTAAAAAAATATTTAAATAATAAAAAAGGTTATAAATATTATATAAATATTTTTTATTTAATAATTAATAAACTAAATATAAGTTATATTATTAAAAATAAAAAATTAAAAATTAAGTTTAAGAATTTTAAAAATATTTAAAACTAATAACATATTAAAATAATAGACTTTAGCACTTTTTTTAGCTACTTTAGTTAAAAAAAAAATAATAAAAAAAAAAAAGTTAAGCAGTAGTAAAAAAAAAGCTATAATAACTTTAACTTTAATATAAAAAACTAAACTAGTATAAATATTAGTTACTATAGTTAAAATAACAATATTTATTATTATAACTTTAAAGCTAATTATTTAATAAATAACAATAATAAAAGTTAAAATAATAATAATAACTATTATTATTATATTAAATTAAAGCGCTAAACAAGCACTTATATTATAACTAACTTTTATATTTTTATTAATAAAACTAACGCTTACTATTACTACTACACTTAAAATAATAGCTTAAAACAAAAAGCTTAACTTTTCACTATTATTACTATTTTTATTATTAAAATTATTTATAATGTTAAAATTATTAAATATTAAAAGCTTTAAGCCTACTACTTTTAAACCTTATAATAAATTTATAAATATAAAGGCCTTTTTAATTTATATTAAACTTTACTTAAAATAATATTTTGCTTTTATTATAAAAAAAGATTAAAAAATAATAACTATATTATAATTCTTATTAAAAAAAATATTTAAATAGTTTTAACTTATTTTAAAAGATTTTTTAAAAGCCGATAAAATATTAGACTTTAAATTAAAAACTAAAATAATTTTTACAAACTATATCAAGTTTAAAAATTAAATAAAAGCATTATTTAAAAATACTTAAAAAGCAAAGCATATAAAAAAAACGCTTTACTGCTTAAAACAAATAAAAGCAGCAGCTAACTATATTATAAAATTTAAATAATTAGCAGCAATCTTTAAATTACTTAAGTTTATATTATTTTACTTATTTTATAATAGATTTAAATTTTAAGTTTAAAACAAACTATATAAAATAAATAAGCTAACAAAAATTAATATATATATTAATATAGCTATTATAATTAATCGACAATTATTTAACTAGTACTTTAAAACTAAAAAAACTAAAAAAAACAAAAAAAATAATACTTAAAAAAATACTAGGCAAAAATTTAAACAAATTAATAAAGTTTAAAAGCAATAACTATAAAATATATTTAATATTAAATATTATAACTGCGAAAAAAAAAAATATTTTTAAAGTTAATACTAATTTAAAAAAAAAAATAAAAAAAAAAACTATAAAAAAAAAAAAATTTTTTAACTAAAAAAAAAAGTATAAGTTATAAAAGTTTAAAATAATAAAAAACAAAAAAGCGATTTAAAAAAAATTTTTTTAAAGCAAAAATATAAAATCGCTATTTTAAGTCAAAATAAAAATATTATATTAAACAAATTAAAATACTTAGTTTATTAAGGTTAAAATAAAAAAATATATAAATATTATTTAAAAGCTTTATAATTATTAAATTAAATTATAAAAAAATATATTTATTATATAAATAAAAGAAATTATTAAATATATAACCTTATTAAATAATTAAACTAAAATTAGCCGATAATAAAAAATAGTAAGTTAATATAGCTAGCGGACTTATAAAACTAAAAAAACTTTAAAATAATAAAACTTAAAATATAGCTTAAAAAAAAATTTTGCTTAAAAAAAAAAAACTATAATTATAAACAATATAATTACTAAACTAACTATAAACTAATAAAATATTTAATTGTTAAATAAATTTAAAAAAATAAAATTTATAAAATTTTTAAGCAAAAATAAATAAAAGCAGAAAAAATAAAAAATATTATAAAAAAAAAGCTAATAAAAATAAATAAAATATTTTTATAGCTTTAACTACTTTAAATGCAATAAAATAATAACGCTTTAATAATTAATATAAAAACTAATATATTTTATAAACTAAAGTTAATAATTTAATTAATTATTAAAAGTTATTAGCACAATAAAACTATAATAAAAAAAAACGCCAATATTATATAACTAAAAAATTTAAAATATAATAAAATATTATAAATTTATTATATAATATATTATTGCTACTAATATTTGCTTAATAAATTAAAAAACAATTAGTTTTTAAAATATATTATAAAAACAAAAATAAAAAACTTTTATAAAATATAATAGTTAATTATAACTAACGCATTTCCCACATGAGTGGACCACCCACTTGAGTGGACCACCCCGAATTCCCATATAAAATCTATATATTAAAACTTTAATAACTTCACCA